>JAXGGA010001775.1:0-140548 GCA_038373865.1 Uloborus plumipes | reverse complement strand
GAAATAGGGGGGAAAAGCAACGAGGAAGTAGTAAGGGAACAAAAGCTGAAGGCATCGGGAAGTGCGCATCCTAAACCTATCTCCCCTTTTCAGATGGAAGCGTCCGTGACTGCCAGGCGCACAAAACGCAATCAGACAGTAAATATAGTTTAAAAACTAAAAAATACGCTTTTAGAGTTAATCAAACTAAAAGAAGATTTTCAAAACTATTGAATATCCGTTAAGTTTACAGGCATTTATAATACATCAACATGTAATACAGTTTAGACTTTAGTATTAACGATAGTATTAAATACCTTACTTGTATATTTTAAAGAACGTGAATTTTACCTTTAATTCAGAGTTACATACAAACAACTGAAACACTTGAAATACATCAACATGCAATATAGTTTAGCCTCTAGCATTAATAATAGTATTAAATATATTACTTTTACACTTGTAAAGAACGTGAATTTGATCTTTTTTTCAGAGTTACATGCATACATACAAACAAACGAACCCACATATAAAACTAATAAAAGCGTAGTGAAAAAGTTCCGGAATGAAGTGCAAATAAATGCGTAAAAATTTCACACCTGGCGTGCAAATGGATTGATTAACACCCTCCTGATTTAAAATATTATAATAAACAAATTGAGACTATATTTTGGTATAATTTTCACAGTGGTCTGTAATTTTTGTTGACCCTAGAGCTAAGAGGCCCTTTAGCCAAGTCTCATTGACTTAACGATAAGTTAGGTACTGAGTTTAATCCCTTAAATACTCCTATTGGAGTGCTAACATGTAAGATTTTTCATCTGTTCAATTCAAAATGATTTGTAGTTGAAACTCTACCTGTGAATGTAGCAGGTAACACAAAGATTGTCGTGAGCCCAATCATGGCTGAAGACGTTTACAGCATGCAGGTGACGCAGGACTTCATTCCGATTTAGTGTATCCTCTGCTGGTTCATCGTCATCTTTTTAAGAATAAAATCTGAAATGGAAAAATTTAAATTATTCAAATAACTATTTATAAAGCAGCACAAATACAGAAAATGAAATACTAAAGTATCAATTAGTTTTGAATTAAATTAGCTGGAGATGGCGTTTTGGATATCAGACAAGTTTTCGTCATGTAGTAACCAGAATAAAGGAAAACCAGATGGTGGAAAATGTGAGTGTTGCAACAAAGTGATTTTTGAACATGATTATGGAAGACAACACCACTGAAAGCTGGAAAAGTAATTAACTGTGGTGGAGTTGTCTTATCTATCATACTCACCCGACATTGCCGCATGTGATTTTCTTTTATTACGATTTCTATAAGGCAAAAAACTTGAAAAAATGCCTAATATCTACAATGTCGTCTCCAAACATTTTGGTGCGGAAAGACTAAATTTTCACCAAACCGTGTAGAAGTGAAAATGTACGTAAATGACATTCCATCAAAAACATTTTGTCTAGCTCGTGACAGGCAGGCCCGTCATTTGGGGGTTCAGAGGGGGGGGGGTCAATTCCCCTGACTTTGGGAAATGAATGTATGTACATGTAAGTAGGCGTGGCTTTTGCCATTTTTTGGACAAACTTACATTGTGTATACACCTTTTGCCCCCCCCCCCTCTTGGAAAAAATTTGAAATGACGGTTCTGGCGACAGGTCTATATTTCATTTTAAAGCATGCAATAAACAAAAATATTTTCCTAAAAAATCACACATGCATATGTTATTTGACGTTTGTTTATTACACTTTTTTAAATACTACTTTTGAAACAAAATAAAGAGCTGTCACGTGCGGGACACAATGTATACTTTTCTGTGAAATTTTCTGTTGTTGTTCCTTTCGGAACTATATCACTAAAAATAATCAGTAAGAAAGCAAAGTATTTAATTAAAACATTTGCATCAATAGATTCGGAGGAAATATTGCTAGAATTGGGAACTCTGAATTTGATGTCCAAAAATAAATCTTGCTCGAGACAGTTAAATTTCATTCAAAAAATAACAATTAAAAAAGATATTAGAAGAAATGTTTGCTTAACAAATCCCGCAAGCAAGGAACTTTAACTTGGTTAACTCATTTTTAACTTTAAGTCTGTACTAATTTGTATATATGTTACCGACAAAGTATGAAACGCCGGTATTCCGTATAATGCTTAGGCATTGTATATATTGCCGGACGTTTTTAGGCATACTTTGAAATATGAGAACTATTACATACCTTCCCTAGGCATTGTATGTAATGTCTAGGTATTTTCTATAGAATGAAAAATGCTTATTTAGGTAAAGTATGAGGTCTCTTTTTTTTCGCCGGAAGTTTCAAATTTTAATGGAACTCTACGAGGGATGAGGGAGAAAACTTTCTGAAAACTCGCCACGATTACGTAGCCGTAACTTTGCCAACTTTTCTAAATATTGTGATTTATTAATAATTCTGAATCTGATGATTTGGATTTCAGATGAATCAGAATGAATTTCGAACGATTTCAGATTGATGTTAAGCAAATTGCAGATGTATTTCAAGCTTCTCCAGTTTCTCATTTGGAATTCTATAAAATGCTAGATTTCTTACCTAGCCGATAACATATACATTAAAATTAAAGGAAAAAATTCTTCCAAATAGCCCCACACGTGACAGTGGAATCACCCATATCAGGCGAAAAGAAAGTCGTTAATAAAGAAGGTATTTACATCATTGGTTAAAAGTAAAACTTGTTTTAAATTTATTTGCTGAAATAAAGTGACTAAGTAAAAATTTAAAAACTTTTTGGTAATTCTAATATTAAATTTAATGTGCTTCTCTTCAACAGTTTGTCTCTGTACATGCGTATTTTCATTTGTTATACTTAACTCACGTAGAACAAAGTTCAGATTTGTATTGCGTACAGAGAAAGTTTTGAGGAGACTTTTGATAGTTTACATATTTTTTTTAGTACGCACAAGTTGTGATTGATCAGAAGATCGACCTCGGAACAGGTTTCTAAAAGTGGAAAGAGTTTGAGGGCAAAAGGCATTGAGATCCTTTTATAGATACCGACTGCAGATTATTGGTAACTCTTAAATCTTTGAGAAAAATGTAAGATTTTAGAATCAAATTTTCCTGGAATAAGCTGCTCGAATTAAGCAAAGTCTGCTTTAATACGGCCCGGATTAAAGAGGGCTTATTCTACTAGAAAAAAATCATGTTACTGCTTGAAAAATGTGCTACAATCGAACCACATAAATTCAAATACGCTTAAAACCAATTAAGACGACGAATTAAGATATGAACTATATTTTCGATCCTCATCCTGCGGTTTTTAGGCTATTTGTTGATAAGACAAACTACGATTATTAAGACAAACTAATTTCAAAAGTCCCTTGGAGCTCATTTTAATGATGTTCAACCGTATAATTTTTTGAAACCGTCGCACACTTCCATGTTCTACAGCAAAGTTTATGGTCTTGAGAAAGCTAAAAGTATAGCTTGTTTTGGAAGTAATCTATGTCAGAGGACTTTTTAATAGGACAATCAAACGACAAAAACACAATCAATAAATTATCGGATTAAAAAGTTCCAGAAATAAAAATAGAATCAGCCGAATCTCTAAACCAGCGTATAGATGATTTCTCCCGGATACAAACACAAATGTTTGCCGCCATTTGATTGCCAAACAACATTAAGATCCTTTGCAAGTCTTTAATGCCCAGAACTCTCACATAATCAAACATGACAATATCAAGAGGATTCTAGCGTGTGGCTCGTTCAGACGTATCGACATTATTCCATGCCTGAGTGATCCAACAGAGGTTTGGTTGGAAAATATGCACATCAGTTAAAGGAAGATAAATTTATTGAGGCGATATTAAGAAAGATTTTGTGGATATTGAAATGTGCCATTTTATAGGTATTAGGAAAACAGCCATTTGATGGTATGTCATTAAAGATTCAATTTTTCTCACGGCATTGTCTTTGGAGAAATGGAATTAAGTGAGCTGTGAAACTTCTTTGCGAAAGATGTTATGGTTGAGAGGGAAATATTCAATAAATATGAATTAAGTTAAATAAAGAGTAAATAAAAGCCGTGCTGCTACTAAATTGAAAATAAAGTGTTGTGTGTTTCTACTGAATCAATAGCATTTTCAATAGTCTTTTTATGGTTCTTAAGTGTTTATTGATGAATGAGTTTTACCATAGTAAGATGGAGACATCTGAAAAAAGATTATGGTAAGAGATATCAATGCATGTAATAAAAAAGCTTCATGTAATTCTTTATTTTATTGAATCTAGGAAATAAAATATTTTTAATGCTTTTTTTGAGTAAACATTTTTTGTAAAGAACTTTTAGTGATTAGAAGTCTTGTAAAACACGAGTATTGTGGATTCTAACTAATAATGGTGAATAAATGATGTATGGCATTAAAATCAAGTAATTTGGGTCAAAAATGTTAAAATAGAACAACGTTACTACGCTGGGCCGTGTCAGCCCAGTCGGAAACAAGGGTACAGGCTATTGAGGTGTCTCTGCTAGGAATCGGATAAGGGAAACTTTATGAAGTTTGTAGAGAGCCTGGTTGGCCCTGGACCTCAATGTCAATTGGTGCAAATGAAAGAATAAAACAAAATTGGGAGACCATTTTGAAGGGAAATCGCCCCTTTCGTCAATGCCTAGCAGATGAAAGAAAAACTATCGCAAGAGGTTAATACTTAAGATATGGGTGAACTTGAAGTTAAAATAAGTTTAATTCAGAAATCAATTGTCTTAAGAAATTATGTTTCATCGATAATTAGGACCATAGATAGTAGTAGCTGTGAAAGACTCGCCCGCGAGACAAAGCTGAATGGACTAGACGAAATCGGAACTTTTAAAATTAAATCTGTGCGATATTTTCTTTCTTTTCAAATTTGAAACATTTGATTTGATTAACGAAAAAATAAATGACTATTAAATTTACTTTTTTTTTTCCAAGTTTTGACACCAGTTATTACAAACGTAAGCTCCGTCGTTTTCTTCACCCTAAACATTGATAAGAACCAACTCTTGCGGACTTGAAAAATTTGGAGCATTTATACTTTGATATACAGCTAGTGGCTGGACCTTAGATGTAACCACTTGTGAATTAAATGTTTTTTATCCTACTCCCCCTGACCTAAGCATAGTTGCCTACAGTCTATATCGGGCAGCACAATATCGTTCAGAAAACATTACAATAAAAATCATTATTAGTATTTAAAATTAATACGTAATCAATTTCAATACAGTAATTTAAGTAGTTACCACTCTTGTCGAAACTATTTCAAGCCAGCGCGAAGTTGGAGATTCTGCAAGTCCAACTTTTGTGTTTATAAAGGAAATCACTCATATCCCATCTTCAGTCTAAAATTTTTAACACCAGCGGATTATCTTATTAAATCACTTGGAATAGAATTATCCAATAAGAAGCCCCATCTCCTCTCTTTTACTAAGCTGGGGTTTCTTTCACAGTACTGTTCTTGAATCTAGCTTTGGTGGTAAGCGGTACATTGCAAAAAATGAAGAGTTGTTTTTGCAGTATAATACTGGCAGCCGAGGTTCCAATTTAAAACTGTAAAATACACAGTTATAAACTGTAAAACTAGCAATTTTAGTTTCTTACTGTAACATTAGCACTTTTGCAGTTTATTGTCGTAAAATTTAGCTATATTATATCGTAAAAACAACAGTATAATACTGGCAGCAGAGATTCCAATTTAAAACTGAAATGCACTGTAATAAACTGAAACTAGCAATTAGTTTATCATTGTGAACTAGCGATTTTACACTTTACTACGGTTAAATTTGCAATTTTACAGTTTATTATTGTAAAATTACTGTAAAATTGGCTGTATTTTTCTGTAAAAACAACATCTGTTTTTTAGTGTACGAAAAACGCTATACTCATGATTATTGCGTTCAAACATTGGCCAAAATGAACTCACGGCCAAGAAATAAATAGAACAAAATATGGGTCTCCATTATTATTCCTTCTAAAATACCTCATTCTTTAATAAGAGCTCAAGATCTTCCCATTCATAAAAGAAGCTTAAAATAAACGGAAACATTCTCTGTTCCTATAACTTTTATCTTCAGACAATGAATCGAGAAATAAAAAAGGGAAAAGGAAATCGTTCACTGGCCGTGCCAAACCGTGTGTGAAATCTCCTTTTCAAGGTCGAGGTGGATCGAAGGTCCATCAGCTTTTTGGCCTTAATATTGAAGGAGTGGAACCCATAAAGAGAAAACACAGGAAGAAAAAAAATGGCGACCTCGTTTTGATTTCTTCCGAATGTGAACTTGACTCAAAATAACAGAAGTATTTCAGGGTTGTCCGATTTATTAGCTTTGCTACTGTTTTGAGTCGGCGAGATGAGGTCAACAATGGGCTGTTAACTTTTGATCTAGACGTTGGAGGAGATTGATGGAAGAAAGTTGAAAAAGAATGGTAGGAAATGTTAATCACCAATTAAAAGATCATGTAAGATATTTTTAAATTCTCGCCTGCTCATCATTCCATTTCTTGTGAATGAAAGGACATTTCGGTAATATCTAAGATTAAACATAAAACATTTCGGACTCATTTATCTGCCGAAAAACTACTGAGAAAGATTTCATGTTTAAAGTATTTTATAAAAAAAGAATAATTTTTTTTACTATTCCAACGGCAAGCAACAATCCTCTGATTATGAGACACAATAAGGTAGCTTAAATGTGCTTGAAATTCTATGCCAAGTAATATACATTCTCAACGAATTCAAAGCGTTTTAATACAACGGACACTTAGTGCAGGAAAGCTAATCGTTTTCAAATGGAACATTGAGATTAAATAGATAATTTTTACCATAGACAGCTAAAAGTAATTGATACATGGGGTAACTCCATCACTGACTTTCAAAAATATAAAAAACATTAACATGACTTGACGACCAATGAGAGCCACTTCAATGCATAAAAACGTAAGAATTCAAAAGCAAGTCGAGCCATTTTTCTGTTGCACTGCCGAGAGTGTTTAAATGCGATGGATCTTAATTAAACTGTATGATACCGACCAAAGTAAAAATAACACAATGTTTCTTCAAAAATGTCTGCATAAAGAATGCACAATATCATCAATGGAGATACAAATATACAATAATGACTTTCACATCGTTAAATACAAACTTGCAAATAGTGCTGTGGATTATGAACTAGTCTTGTCGACAGGTCATTGAAGATGTACCAAGCAGTTTTTCCTCGAAAGTTTTAAAAGAGTCCATTATAGCTCTCCTGAATATGTATGCGAACGATGAACTACGTGATACTTACTAAACGTGCCTTACATTCAATGCAGAGCTAAAAATAAATAAAAAGAATTTTTCCTGTTAAAATCAAGAGTAAGTGGGAAATTTGTACTGAGCCATACACTAGCCGCTTTACTAATTCCCTTGCTATAACTAAAAGAGACAGAATCCTCGTGGAACAGAAAGATTAATTATAACAAATCTTTGAATTTCGTTCTTCATTCTAGTGCGGTTCAGTTAAAAAAAAAAGCCTGGCATTGGACTTTCTCGTTTATGTTTTTGTTGAATAGGGAGACATTCTTGGATTGGCACTATGCAAATAATTATTATTCATAGCAAAAACATCATCCCTTTCCCTAAATGAAATTGTTTAGCCTCAGCTCATTGGAAAATAGTCTGTCAATTATGCATGCTTACTAATTATAAGGGTCAGGTTTTGTAAACAAAAACACATCAAGTAGTTTTCTCATTGAAGTGCCTGCTAATTGTTCACCAAATCAGCACTAAATTAGGCATCGGTCATTTACAAGAAATGTGAAAAAATTTCAAGAAAAAAAATTACCATTCTAATGTAAGCACATTAAATACTCAAAATTATGAATGCATATTCATTCTCTGATTTCAAGAACACCTCAGATTAACATCACAAAAACTTACTCAGAACAAAGCCTCCGCGAACCTTTTTTTTTTCGGTCTCGGTAACCTTTCTTGTTCTCTGATCTTGTTCACGAGAACAATTGTCTTGTCTATTCTCTACTGCTCTGATTTTTTTAATGTCTTATTTGTTCTCTAGTTTACGCTCTTGGCGGTCAAAGGTGAAAAAAAAAAGTAACAGGCAATAATAAAACGAGAGTCCAAGACCTTATTTACTTTCCTCTTGGAAAGGTGAATTAATCATTCTCTGTTTTAGGCGAGAGTCTTGCTCTCAAATTTTTCATTATGGATTGTTTATGGCCGGTTATGAGAGATATATGACCTCAAAACGAGATGGTGTAATAAGTTGTCGCTTTGTTTGTAGATTAGCTGTGAATGTATGGTTGTTCAGTATTGGCAGGGATATCGCATAATAGATGAGAGTTTCGTGACGGAATTTAATTAAAAAGTTTTTAGGAGTTAAATTATTCAAAAGAATTAATCCAAGGTCTGAAAACGTGGTTTATTGAAAGAGTGGTGTCTATTAAGAAAAAGGTTTTGGTTACTTTTTAAGTTGTTGTTTCTCCAAATTTTGAGCAAATAAACACAGGAGAATCGACCACATAATTTTTTTTACATTTTATGAGATATAAACAACGTAACTCGCTCTACGATCAGATGAAATAATAATCACAATTAGCATCTCTTGAGGCGGAACCTGGATCTATTTTGTTATTGTCTATATCTCTATTTTTTGTCTTTTAATATGATCCATTATTGTTCCTTTTGGAGGCATAGCACAAATATATTTTCTGTTTACTTTCAGACAAAAAGGCAATAATATAGCTTTAAAATTGGTAACATGTTTTGTATCGGTGGTAGAAATATTATACAGAACCTTTTGAAACCGTTGCCAATCTAAGATGGCTAACTGTAAAGTTAGCCATCTTTAATTAAGTAGCAGCAATATTCATATTTCTTAATGAATATTGCAGCTATTGAGGAAGCGAAATCGTTGCTTCAATGACAGTCACAAAAAAAAAAAAAAAAAAAAGGTAGAGTGGTTGGTTGGTTCTATTCGTTTTCATGACGCGACGCAAGAGAATTTTTCAGCAACACTGCGCCAAATGATATTTTTAAGGTGATGAAGGAATGAAAAAGGTTCTAAAATATAAAATGGTTTGAAGAGTAAAGATCTTGAAGCTTGTAACATTTTGAATATTTTTGCCGAAATAAACACATAAGTACAAAATAACTGAAAGAATAAAATGAAAAATAAGTCAAATAATAGAGGAACTTGTGCAACAAAATTAAGACAAGACAAAAGCAAGAGTGAAAACATGGCAGACAATATAAATTACTGAATAAAGTCGGACCATTGATAGAAAATGTACCAAAAATATATTAGATGAAAGAAGAAAGCCTTTGACGCCAATTGATTTTAATGCAAGCCCAGCTCGATTAATTAATCAGTTGCAAAAATTTTACATGTGAGAAGGAAATGAAAAAATTCCGTATAACACAAGAATGTCATATTGGTGTAAAAGCTTACATTCCGTAATTTTGGATTTTATCCCACGGCTAATTAAACATATATACTTTTCCAAAATAATAATAGCACATCATCTGACTGGAAACTATTTCTTAAATAATTCAATTGCATTTAAAAAAGCAGTGATTTAGGCGCTCATGAACAGAAAAAAATCATCACCGCAAACAACTCATAAAAATACCCACTCAACGAAAAAAGAAACGCTGTTGTTATTGTGTCTCCAGAGGTGACGAAGCGTGAAAGAAGAGACTAATGGAAAAAAGAGATATTTTTGAGCCATTTTAACTTGTTGAATGTCATCAAAGGAGTTTTTCTCTGCAGGCGGAACGGCGCTTCACGGTCTGCCGCAGATGCGAACTAAATATGCCTTGGGATGATCATTTGCCAATTTAATCTCAATGAAAATACTTATTATACTTGTATTACCAAGAGGTTTGGTTTATAGTTGTAAAACATACAACGTTAGGGGAGCATGCTATACTTTAATATCAGCATACAGTGAACTCTCACTTATGCGCCGGCCCAAGAGACCAATAGAAAAAGGTGCATAAGTGAGAGAGACGTATAAGTGAACAAGCTTATTTAAAGAACTAAAAGGCAACATAGGCTCTAATGAGAGAATGAATAAGAATGCTTCTGTAGACAAGGGATATGTTACTACGGTTTGGCAATTGCTGTAACGTAACTACAATGATAAAGAGAAAACACAAATTGTAGCATACCTAATTACAAACTGTTCCCTTTAAAATGATCCATAATAGGTAATTGTCCCTCTCCGAACTCTAGTTCATGCGGAAAAAAGGCCTTCCGTGAGCAATAAAGGCGGAAGATTAAAGAGGAAAGTGAAGAAAAATGCTTATTTTTTAAAGAAAATAAATTAATTTTTTTTACATTTTAGGGAAAATTTGGCGCATAAGTGAAATATTAATCTTTAAAGCGACGCATAAGCGAATGATACTATCATTATTTTGCTACAGAATGTGCTAGGACCATTTAAAATAGTCGTATAAGTGAAAAAAGCGCATAAAAGAGGCGTTGTATAAGTGACAGTTCACTGTATTAGTAAATGGAAAAATGATAAAATAATCTTTGTGCTAGAATATGAATGAAGTAAAAAACAACGTAAATAAAGCACAAATTGTAAAGAAAATACAGTTCTCTCACTTCCCCTATGTGGTGAGCTCTTTTCACTAATGAAGAGGCTCAAATGTAGCCTTGAAATAATTATGTGCTGTATTTTCTTTATAATTTGTGCTTTATTTAAGCTTAAATAATATTACCATAATGAATACATTTTTGTTAGTGGATTTTACTAGAACATAAAAATTTAAATCGATATTTTCAACATCTGACCACCATAACAGTGAGGAGGAAAAAAATCAGGCTTTTAAACGGGGTAAGACAAACTCTTTACTTTCCCTAGGTCTGCCTTAGAAAAGTAAAGGGCAGTATGTGCAAATTTTGCTTTTTCTTTTTTCTTTTTATTTCTTTCTCTTCTTTTTTTTCTTTTTTTTTGTTCGTAATTGTACTTCAGCTCTACGGTACAAGCTTTCTTATTTTTTTTTTCGTTAAAAATAAAGTCCTATTTCCAACCTTTCCCTGTTGTTAGCATGGAATCCCAAAACGCGTTTCTTCAAATATCTCAAAAACTTATTTTTGCCCATACTGCCCTTTACCAAGGCAGTATTTTTAGTTATTCAAAGTTAAAGACACACTTCAATGTGATGAAAGTTTATAAATAAATAGATGAATAAATATTGTAATAATGATAATAAGTCACTTTGTGTGTGAAAGTGAAACTGATGAAGAACGATGAATATGACGTTTGTAAATTATCATCTTTCACTCAAATAAGTTAAGAAGAGGAAATCAATCTACAAAAGTATTTATATTTTTGCACAGAGAAAAAAAACGAATCTCATAACTACGAAAAAATCCACTTTTTTTGTACAAACATGAGTCTTATTAAATTGGTATTTTTAGCTATATATTGTACGCATACTTAAAGCCACCGTTCTGTGATTTTTCAAACTAAACCTATTTTATTTTAAATTTTGGGATCATTATCGTATTCAAATATTGACTTTATTCAATAAATATGATATTTACACAGTGTGTTTTAAAAATTTATTTCTAATTTGTTTTATGAAATTTTCTTATGCCTCAATAAATAAATATTTTTTTTTATACTACAATGCAAAGTTTCTTGACACTGGCGTCGTGACGTCAGCCAATGAAAAACGAGATAGATAAAACGTCACAGCCTACTTGGCGAATTAGATGAGATCCTTAACTGCTTGTGAGCTCTTATTGGCTTCACGCGTAGTGACGTTTATTGTCAGCTTAAGTTGCTGCGAAGTATAGTTATGTCACACAAACAATGCATGATCACGCTGATGATTAATTTATTCTGTTTTGATCCAATTTCATTTTCTGAACCATTTTTTTTCAACGTACTTCACATCAATGTCACTAGTTGTTTTTTCGTTGTCTGCTAAAACCGTGCCAGATAAAACGGTTGGAATTAAGGGCGGAGTGTTGAATCTGATGAAGACCTTAATGATGTTGTCAGACATGTCATGCGTGAATGTTAACTGAAATAAGCTCAAAATGACTGATTACAAGTGATTAGTTCTCACCCATCGTTCTCAAGCAGTATTACGGATGTGTAGCGAGGAGAAGTCTAAAATTGCTGCTTTGAAACTTTGCAGAGCTTTCTTTCTGTTCTTCAAGCTGACGAGTCTTAAACTTTAACCCATTAATGCCTGACATTTTTTCCCAAAGATATTTTGTATACTGGTCACAAACAGTGTTTAATGGACAGGAAAAATAATACGAAAATATTATGTAAAAAATATTTTTTTTATTAAGGAAAGAAAAATCGTCCTTTAAAAGTTACGATAGACCCCAGCGGGTACATACTTTTTTTACTAAAAATTTTTTCTGCCTATGATATAATATTTAAAAAGACATTTTATAAGAAGAAATGAAATCAGCAATTAACATAAACTGGGAAGCTGGGAATAACTTTGAAAACTTAGCTTTTTTTCTTAAGATTGTGAACGATGTAATTTTTGATAAAGATCATATTAAAACTGCTACAGAACACACTTTACAATGATTATGTGCTGCAATTTGTTAATAACGGATTGAAGCGAAATCAAGGTACAAATTGAACACTATTATTTGGTTGAAATGTTAATTTTGGGGAAATTCAGACCCTTTTCTTAACCGTCCCTAAAAAGGGACGCTAAGCATTAATGGGTTAAGGTTTTCAACACTCTTTTAGTATAACGTGTAAAGTAAGTTAGGGTAGTTGGTACCATGGGGTAAATAGATACAAACTTTATTAAAGCAAGCGTGATAAGGATGGAAAAGACACTATTATAAGAGTGGGTGGCACGATCAAGTGCAAAATTGCTATTTTGAAACTTTTCAGAGTTATCTTGCTGTTTTTATGTTAACAATTCTTAAATTTTATGGTTTTCAGCGCTTTTCTTTTTTATAACGGGTAAGGTTAGTTATGGGTAATTAGTACCATGGAGTAAATATGTGCAAATTACATTGCTAAAATTGAAGGTGCACGGCACGATCAAGTCCACGCATTCTCTTAGTAGGGGTAACTGCAAATTTTCAAAATTGCTGCTTTAAAACTTTGCAGAGCTATCTTGCTGTTCTTCATACTGGCGATTCTTTAACTTTAAGGTTTTCAGCACTCTTTTAATATAACGTGTAAGGTCAGTTAGGGTAGTTGGTATCATTGGGTAAATAGATGCAATCTTTATTACGGTATTCATGGTAAGGATTAATAAGGACACTATTGAGGATGAGTGGCACGATCAAGTTTAAAATTGCTGTTTTGAAACATTGTAGATTTATCTTGCTAACAATTCTCAAATTTTTAAATTTTCAGCATTTTTTAATAACGTGTAAGGTTAGTTAGGGTAATTAGTACCATGGGGTAAATGTTTGTAAGCTGCATTACTAAAAGAGATAGATGCATGGCACGTGCAATGAAGTTCACACATTCTCTTAGTAATTATAACTGCGAAGTTTCAAAAACTGCAGTTTTAAAACTCTGCTGTGTTATTTTGCTGCTCTGCATTTTAGCGATTCCTAAACTTTAAGGTTTACGGCGCTTTTTTAATATAACGTGTAAGGTCAGTTATTGATAATTGGTACCGTAGGGTAATGAACGTAAACTGCATTACTACACGTACGGTAATTGTAAACCTATTACAATTGATGAGGGAGGACTAGACGACATGAGACAGAGAGCTGCCTGTGCTTTTCAGAAAATATCCAAACAGTTGTACAAATGTCACAACTGTTTGAAAATGACAGTAAAAAAATTTCTTAACTGGTGCTACCTTTTCCTCTCTGATAGATCCAAGAAATCCAAATTCATTAAATAACTATTATTTGTCATGTGGACTGTTTATAAAAGCATTTAGTTATGAATTTCACTTAACCTTCTATTTTTGACGAGCAAGATCTGTTTTTTCAGCTACCCCATACATATTGTTCAATGGGGTAAGTGGAAGCAATTGAGAATTTTACACTTCATATCATTCAGAAAAACATAATTTGATGTAAAAAAAAGTTATTTGGTTATTAATTTATGTAAGATACATACAGTAATTATAATTTTGCTTAAGTTTCCTATAAATTTGACGTAGTTGACTATGTTTCAGAATAAAATAATTTCACGCTACATTTAATGGTACTTTGGCTTCTACCACCTATTTTAGCCTGTTTTTCCATAAATCAAATACTAACTAAATGCAAATGAAAGCAAATCAATAACATATAAATGATTATAATTCTAAAATAAGAAAACTTGCAATGTAAGAAATTAATAAAAGTTATAGAAGAATGTTTAATGTCATGTAAAAATTTCTCTAGAAACAGAAACTAAATCAGAAAATAAAATTAATAAATTAATTGAACATTTAAAAGTATTTTTTTAAGTAGGTTAAAGGGAAGCGAGATTTATTTCGCTTTCTAGTTATCAAAATGTTTCGTACACAGCTACTTTCAAAGAGCAAAATATTTGGTTCGATGCACAGATTTTTATCACTCAGTTTGTCCAAAAGGTGGAGAAGAATCCTAAGTTAAAGCATTGAAGGTTTATTTTCAAGTACTCCTATAGACCCTACGTAGCCTATTTTTACCTACTTCTCTATTAAATTTAATCATGGTACTTAGTACCAAACCTATTTTTGTCTTTAAATCGCATTCTTCAGCACATCAGTTTCTAAAGCTATAACAGCAATTGAATTCTAATTAAGTTTAGGAAATATAGACCCCTCTTTTGCTATCTTTGAGCATTAAAAGCAGGTTAACAGCTGAATTAGTTTCTTTTCTGCCGAACACGTAACTAAGCAATAATTTGAATATGATGAACAGTTAAATTTTAGCTCATATAGCCAGCAAATAAAGGAACAAAAAATTAAAAAAAAAAAAAATTCTTCCAGTACCAGTAACTGTTGGAACGATTCTTGCTGATATAATGCTTTCGTATGCTATTTATATTACGTGACTGCAATTTGAAAATGCCCTTACAATTTCCAGACGTGACCACAATACAGAAATAATATATTGTAGCTATTGTTAAGAATCATACATCTCGGACTGTTAAAAATGGGAAAGAATATGTTCTGAGAGGGAGCTTTTCTTTCCTTTTTTTTTTTTGACGACTGCTCCACATACTAAAATATCTCACTCAGTTTCCATTCCAGTTTGCATTCTGTTTTACTGAAATAACGGCAAAGATTGGTAGGCGTTGCGTTTAGTTATTCTCGTCATGGGGAAGTTACATAAAATTTCGTTTTGCAAATGTCTGATTACACGTCTAAGAATTTCCAAAGATCTTTGAATTGCGTTTGGAAAATCATTGCATTCAGTCCATTTCTGTGCAGCATATTTTTCTTTTTTGCTTTTCCACTGCCTATAATAGTGTACTTGTTGCAACTCTTACATTACTACAATCAGCAGTTCAATTTTCTTGACTATTGTTAATCTGTTAATTCCTTGTAGATATAAGTAATGCGTGTGGAACATTTAAATTTTGAAAACATGTTATTGTTACCTGAATATACACTAAAATGTTTTCCGAATACACTCCATTAAAAAAAAAATCTAAAATATGTTTCAAATCTGTTTTGAATGTATCATGCTCATGATTTTTGCTAAATTTAAACTTTGGAAAAAATTTCAAAACAGATTAAGGGGACATTTGAGAACAGATTCGGACCGCATTGTGAAATCGTCGTTTTCTTTTATACAAACCTGGTAGTAGAATGTCTTTTAGCAGTCTGTGACTCAGATTAAAAAACCCAAAACAGTCTGTAAGATAACTTCCATTAGATTAATAGTGTAATCTAAATCGGGACCAAGAAATGCTTAAAATAGGATTAATTAGTTTTTGAAAATCTAGTCAGTGTATGCTTCTCTAACTTCTGTCAAAAGCTTTATTATTTTTCTTGTTTTCTTGAATTTAGTGAAGTTTCGTAACAGGCTTTTTGCAGCCATATTTTTTTTTCATATTTTTTTCTTTATTCTTTATTTGGAAGCCAATCAGCTTCGACACACATGAAGACTGCGTACTATGCTGCCTTGCTAAGCGCAAAAGTAGTATCCGCATTTTTTAACAAAATTGAGTTAGTGTCACTAAGTGGTTCTTTGTCCCTTTCTTCACCTAAATTTAATGTTTTATGCTCATTTCAGAACGGATAATATTTGTAAAAAAAAAATCTGAAAAAATATCCTCTAAATCAAGTGTATAGAGGCTCAAAACTTTAAACAAGCACTATCTCAGTTTGAGATCGTCTGGAGGTACCGCATTTGCACGGCAGTATGCGCCTTGAGTCCGGACAAACACATGAAAGATAGGACAGAATTAAAAGCACTTAGAAGGAAGTTACAACGAAGGCAAGGGCGGAAATGGAACCCGACGCCTCGGTATTATATGAATAACAAGCAGCCACACTGCCCCACCGAGGCCCTTCTTATCCTTTTTTTTTTTTTTCAGAAGCCATCAGCTCCAACATACATGAGGACTGCGTATTATGCGCTTTGCCTCCTGACAAACACAGGGCAGATTTACGGCACAGAGAGGATGAAATAACATCTATGGGCAAGGCGGGATTCAAACCCGCGACCACTTGCTTACGAAGAGAGTACTTTGCCTCTAAGCTCACGTGGCCCGATTTCTTGTCTTTAAACCATGGAGATAGAAGACCCCCTATAGACTCCTTGCTTTTAACATCCAATTTTGACGCTCGACTTCTCTATTTTGCTGTTGCCATTCCCAACAGGCTAAAACAATGTGAACAGGAACAAAATCCCAGTAGGCATGGGTTTAAACCAAGCAAATCATAAATACCCATGCTCATTAAGAACGAAACTGAATAAGAACAATGTCTTTTTAAAAGAAAATTGAAACTACCTCATGCAACGAAATAGAAGTAACTCCTTCTTTGCAGCGAAGACTTCACGTGTGATATGGTTATTTGCTTTTAGGTTAGACGGTTCCCCGTTGCGATGACTGAGGGGGGCATTTATCTCACTTGCTCTACTTTGGATAAATGCTTCCTCTGTAAAACTCTGAGGACAGCAAAATGGCTGAAACTGCGTAGATTTACGTACCGTTCAAATTTATAATGAAGCGTATGAAGTTGAAATTCATTTGCGAACTCAGTGGCTTCCTTTTAATGTAGGTGACTTTCGACTGAGCAGGTATTTGTATTCAGAAAGAAAGGAGGCCTGTCACGCAGTTTTTTTATGTGATTCGGACGTGGTTGATTTTTAAGGTGGGTGAATGACACTGGTTTCACTTGAATGGACGCTTTAGTGCCCCAATACTTTTTGGATGAGTTGTGTGCTTATGCTTTCTGGGAAGTTATTTGAATTATTTGCTGAACATTTCTATTCATTTTTCTTTCATTTGTAGTGTCTTCTTAGTTGGATGTCTCGCATAACTAACAGTAGTTAATTAATCGCTTTAAATCCTTTTAAGTGATAACATAACCGGAAAACATTAATAAAGTAATTTATCAGTTTAATCTCTGAACTCTACCATACCACCAATTGTGACCTTTCTTTAGTTTTCACACTAGTATACTCCTTCTATACATTTCCGACGAAAAAAAACTAAAAATGCCCTATTGTTAACTTGCTGGAATAGGGTTCAGAAATTCTCTAACTCTTTTTATAACTACGCATATCAATTAAAATGCTTTTACTACTAGGTGGATGATGCTGCTATCCAGCATGATTTAGAAAAGCTTTTCAATGCAAGACTACCTATGTGCGAAACTCTTTTTGCATGCTGTTTACTTAGATTTAAAGAAAGTCCACTTCATCCCTTTTCTTCTCACCGCCTCAACCCCTCAATTCATCTCCGGAAAAATGACATTTATCTTCTCCAGTTTCTAATTTGCATACGGGACTTTCAGACGTAAAAATAATTTGGACTGATGGAGACTTATCTTTAGAGAAATTGTATAAACGAACAATGGTCATTTCTTGCCCCAAAACTATTTTGGGAGAAAAGATGACAATAGCATCCCTGGTAGCTGCTGCTATACAGCATGATTTGGAAAAGCTTTTCAATGAAAGCCTACTTGTGTATCTATGTATTAGTGGCTGGTGCTGCTATCCAGCATGGTTTAAAATAGCTTTTCAATGAAAGCCTATCTATGTGAGGAACATTGCATGCATTTTATTCAAAACTTGAAAAAAAACAACCACTTCATCCCTTTGCTTCTCCCTGCCTCAATCCCCCAACTCTTAGCCGCAATAGTGACACTTATCTTCTACAGTTTCTAATTTACATACGGGACTTTCAGACGTAAGAAAAAAATCTGGACTGATGGAGACTTATCTTTAGAGAAATTGTATAAAAACGAGCAATGGTCATTAGGGTGGAGCGAAAAACAAAAATTTTGGAATTTTATTCTGTAATACCCGGCAAAAGCTGTGCATGCGTAAGTATAATACACATGTAAAATATTATCAAGTTTGAACAACTCCTTTAGGGTCCTACCAGGGCTTGAATTTCTCTAAAAATACGAAAAAATGTCAATTTTCTAAAATTTTTTGGAAAATATAAATAATCACCATTTTTGTTCTAATACCATTAAAATGCTTCCTTTTAACACTCTTTTCATGCATCTTCAAAATTATTTACATTCTATTCAGTATTAAGTTCGTACATAAACCGTAAAGTTCCGTGAAATTAACCAAAAATTGACTTTTTTTACCATTTTTTGCACATAGCAACAATTCTTCTTTTGTAATCCAGATACTATTTTTTGCAATGAATGGGCAAAATGCAGCTTTTAGTTGTAAATGCAATTATATTTCGTTACATTAACAGCCCAGAACGCACCACAAGGAGGTAGCTGCACTTCGGGTGTCATTCTGCATTTCCCATCCACCCAGCCACGTTGTTTACATATTTTCAACACATTTATACGGATGCAATTTCTTTCTGATGTTAAACAGGTTTCCCCTTTTGAATCAAAGTTTGAAGTTAAACTTATGACTCAGTTTTGGCATTGATGATTGCGAGCATAAAGTTTTTCATTTAAATTCATATCTTGTCTTTTCCTTCAATAGCAGTCTACCGTCTCACTAACCAGTTTTAAACCCTTAAAACAGTCGGAGTGTAGAAGAGGTATACTTAATGAATCACTGATAAAGTGCAACTTGTTTTTGAAAAGTTAACTTATTAACGTTGCAAGAACTCAGTGGAAGATATCGAAGCTTTAAAAACGGATTTAAAAACGAGTAAAAGTACTTGATGGACATTGTCAATGTAATACAGAAAGAAAAAAGTGACCCTGATCTCACTATCAAAAATCGGAGACCTTTCAGTCATTAGCGTTCGTTAATTCGAGCTAACAGAGTTATGAATCTGTTAATTTTTAAGATGAATTTCTAATGAGATGAAGATACTCGTCAGTTATATCTTTAAATAATATAATGGTTCAGGAAATTAGAAATTTAAAAAAAAAGAAAGAAAATTTCCGTGAAACATGGAATTGTATGTATAATGAAAGTTACGCAATCTATAATTCATTTAATTGATGATCTTCTCTTCTTCGTGGATCCGCTGATTCGAAGAAATGCCTGCTTTGTTAATTTTGAGAACTTGTAATTGGCCATGGCAGTGGACGATAGTCAAACTGTAAAGGAGTTGGGTTACGGAAAGGCATACAACATCAGAAAACACTTTGATAACTAAATGAGAACTTTTATGACCAATATTAAGTTTTGAAAGTTCAAACTATGAAATTTTTTAAATTGACATCATTAATGGGAGGAAAGTAAACACGCGTTGACCAGTCAATTTATTCTTATAGTTTTAAACTTTTATAGAATGTGTATGTAATTTTTAATATGATTACAGCTCCATGGAAATTCCTTCGCGGAAATTTTCTTTCTTTTTTCTTAAATTTTTAATTTTTTGAACTATACAGAAGCGTATTTTTTAATGATATAACTGACAAGTATCTTTATCTCATTAGAAACTCAGCTTGAAGATCAACAGCTTCATAACTCTGTTAGCTCGAATTAATGAAAGCCAATGACTGAAAGGTCTCCAGTTTTTGATAGTGAGATCAGGGTCACTTTTTTCTTTCTGTATTACATTGACAATGTCCATCAAGTACTTTTATCCGTTTTTAAAGCTTTGGTATCTTCCACCGAGTTCTTGCAACGTTAATAGGACAGCTTTTCAAAAACAAGTTGTACTTTATCAGTGATTCAATAAGTATACCTCTTCTACACTCCGACTGTTTTAAGGATTCAAAAGTGGTTAGTGAAACGGCAGATTGCTATTGAAGGAAGCGACAAGATATGAATTTAAATGAAAAACTATATGCTCTCAATCGTCAATGTAAAAACTGAGTCATGAGACAAACTTCAAACTTTGATTCAAAAGGAGAAACCTGTTCAACATCAGATAGTAATTGCATCCGTATAAATAGGTTGAAAATATGTTAACAACGTGGCTGGGTGGATGGGAAAGGCAGAATGACACCGGAAATGCAGCTACCTTCTTGTGGTGCGTTCTAGGCTATTAATGTAACGAAATATAATTGCATTTACAACTAAAAGCTGCATTTTGCCCATTCATTGCAAAAAAATAGAATCTGGATTACAAAAGAAGAATTATTGCTATGTGCAAAAAATGGTAAAAAAAGTCAATTTTTGGTTAATTTCACGGAACTTTACGGTTTATGTACGAACTTAATACTGAATAGAATGTAAATAATTTTGAAGATGCATGAAAAGAGTGTTAAAAGGAAGCATTTTAATGGTGATAGAACAAAAATGGTGATTATTTATATTTTCCAAAAAAATTTTGAAAATTGACATTTTTTCGTATTTTTAGAGAAATTCAAGCCCTGGTAGGACCCTAAAGGAGTTGTTCAAACTTGATAATATTTTACATGTGTTTTGTACTTACGCATGCACAGCTTTTTCCGGGTATTACAGAATAAAATTCCAAAATTTTTGTTTTTCGCTCCACCCTAATGGTCATTTCTTGTCTCAAAGCTCTATTTTTGGACAAAAGATGACAATAGCATCCCTTATAGGTGCTGCTATTCAGCATGATTTAGAAAAACTTTTCAACTAAAGCCTACTTGTGTGCATCTGTGTATTCATGGTATGTGCTGGTATGAAGAATGATGAGACTACATATGTGTGGAACTCTCTCTTTGCACGCTTTTTACTTAAAACTTTAAGAAAGTTCACGTCATCCCTTTGCTTCTTACCGCCTCAATCCCTCAATTCCTCGCCGCAATAATGACACTTATCTTCCACAGTTTCTAATTTGCATATATACGGGACTTTCAGACGCAAAAAAAAAAAATCTGGACTGATAGAGACTTATCTTCAGAGAAATTGTATAAAAACGAAACTAATACAGAAGGAAAGCAGGGCAATGGGTAAGCCTTCTGGTGCGGAACACTCACTTGAGGGGGCTCAGACGATCCTATGTGTGTCAAGGCCAACCAAGCGTTCACCCTCCCAGGGAAGGTGCCGATTTTGACAGGAACATCTCTGGCAGACGATCTCCACTTGGAGGAACAACCTGTGCTTTTTCGGAGAAGGATAAGCAGGAGGAATTGAGGAAAAGGATTTTCCCTCCGATTGTTGAAGACAGTGTCGTGTCTTGATGCAAATTGCTTGTGGGAATGGGGAGAAAGAGATAGGGTTGTTTTTTTGGAGTCAATCAGTTGGGTTCTCTTCCGAAAGTCTTTTGAGTAATAGGGGTGAAACAGCCTTGCAGGCGGAGATAGTGCAGAAGAAAAAAATGGATTTGTGAGGCTATTATTTAAGTGGATATCTTTTAAAAAGATGATTTTCCTTTCATTTAGTTATTTGTGTTCCATTTCGCTTGGAATGAGGTGATATTCTTCCTCGGAATTGTTTAGCTAAGTTCTCTTTAAAATCCAATTGGAAATTCATTTATTCCATAGAATGAAAACTAATTTAGAAAGCGATACTTGAGAAGTATTTTCAAAAATGGATCAGATTTTCTAATTAAACGCTATTGATGTGAAACTGCATCATCATTTGAAAAAAATCAAGATCAACTAGGAAGCAGGAAGTACTTGAAAATACGGATTTGAATGGAAACACAGATTGAGATAGATATCGAAAATATTTTCTTTTTTAAATGGATATATTTTTATCTATAGTCGAACATCGACAATCCAAGTACTTTTGATCATGAGTAGGTCGGATTTTCAAAATTAACCAAGAAACCGTAACCAAAAAAGCCGTTTAAGAAAATAGTATGCAAATTATTCAAATAAAGTGGTTATACAATAAAGTACATAACGTTAGAATATGTGATTGCATTTTTAAAAAAATTTAACAAAAAGGAACTCCCATTAAATTTTAAACATAAAGGAAAATTTATAACAACTTCATGGGAGTAAGTCTTATTTTTGGCATTTCAAATTTTTGACGTTCTACTGCAAGAGTTCCCAAAGTGTTCCAACTCGCGGTACCTTTTAGGGAAATAGAATTTTCTCAAGGCACCCTACTTCATTTCAAAAATTTACTAATTTACTGTATTGTCTCAAAATAATAGAATAATGACGCCAGTTAACCCATTTATGCCCAGTAGCCTAAAAACGGGACGCTTGTTAGTTATTACATACAAAAACCTGTAATGGGTATATCATTTTATGAAAGCTGTTTTTCACAAGTTAAATAGTCCTTCTTCATGAGAAAACCAGTTAGAGCCACTATTTGGACCTCAGAGTTTATTTATTGACAGCTATTTTCAGAAAAATCAGTCAAGCAACGATCCAGCATGGGTGGCCATAGAAAGAAAATTTTTTTTTTTGCGAACTTATTTTTCATAAAATTAAACGATTTTAAAATGATTTGGTTAAAATTGATCACAGATGCCTTCTGTAATGTTATGTTACAAAAGTAAAGTCAAGTAAGGTCGTATTTTGCTCACATGTCTGCAAAATATCACATAAACAGGACGTTAAATAGCTTAATAAATAGGGCTGTGGCGAACTATTTTAAGCCTAAAATGTATGTACACCATTCCAAGTAAGAGTTTTAATCAGAAAAAAATTGCTGAAAAAAACTTGGGCATAAATAGGTTAATAATAAAATTATGTAACATGCAAAACAAGGTTTTTTTTTTAACTAGCCTTTTTACTCTTCTGATCTATTAAAAAAAAAAAAAAAAAAAACATTTTGAAGAGGGAATAAAACAGCGAAATATCAAAATAAACTAACTTCTGCTTAATATTCTATCACGGTACAGTTCTTGAATTTGCGCATACTTCAGGTCTAATAACTACAGGGATTAATACATTGATACTGTGGGCTTTACTTCACGGCGCTCCTCGCTTTTCCTTTCATCATCTCAGGGTACCGCGACACCCGATTTGGGAAACCCTGTTCTACTTACTGCCTCTGTTGTTGTTGTCTTATTATTGTTCGGGTACGCTGCTTCACTTTTCCAACCATACCGTAATTTAGTGTGAAGTCCGATTTCCACAGGACACATAAATGACACAGGGACCCTAGGGTGGTTCACAAACCTATGTTAAAAAAAAAAGTTTCGTCCTAGAGGTCACGGCGGTGGCTCATTTTTTTACATTTATCCACCCTAATATACTGTCAAAATTTCAACCTCCTACTTATATAAAAAGACGGTGCTCAAAGCTCAAACAGTTCTCCAGTTTTCGTCAATTTCAAACGTTTTTCGGTTGAGCGGCAAGAGAAAAAATTCCGGGTGTTTGCTATCATTTTTGCTCATTCTTATGTTCAATGATCCCCTGAATCCTAATATGGCCACCTTTCCCCCCATTGCCTCCCATTTTTCGAAAATAGCGCCCCCCTCCCCTCCTATTTTCATCAGATTTAGACAATTTCATAGATATTATTTGGAGGGGAAGGAAGTAGTATATTTACCATTAATAATTCTTCTATAGTGTTAGTGAGGTGAAAAGTTCAAAATCATAAACACTTTTCGCAAGTTAGGAGACTCGTGAGGGTATCCCCCCCCCCCCGTAAAATATTTAACATATCATCAACAACTCATTTTTTCCAGCTTCAAAATTTTACACTTATTTTTCGGTGCAACACAATAATATTGGACTGCTTCTATGACTTCAACGTCCAAAAAATTTTTCAAGCTGTAAAATTTTTTCCAAAATCTGGGAAACATCGCATGTTACATATGAGTAGCACCGCAGATTTAACTCAGTAAAGAACCTTTCAGTATTATTTATAATCATTCCAGCTATGTTCGAGCGATTACCGTGAAGGGGGAAATGGAGCTCATGTTTGGATTTAGTGGGGCATATTACATAAGAATAAGAAACAGCAAGAATAGTGTCATATACATTTGAAGTTCATTTTGTGCCAAGCAGTGTTGTGAAACTGAAATTTGCTAGAAGTTTTTAAATAAAGCCAAAATATTTAAACTTATTGCTATGCAATTCAACTTTCTATGTATATTAATGTAAAGATTTTTTTTTTGAGAGAGGGAGAGACTTTTAGTGTTGAATATCTTATTGTCTCAGCAAGGATAAGTGCTCAATTTTCTTCAACAGCAGGTAAAGGAAACTGCTTATTGTCCTCATTATTGAAAAACATTCTTGAATTATTTAAACATTTTCCTCAGCAACGTTATTTACCATTATTTATTTTAATTGTTTTCTTTTAATTCTGTGATTGATATTATATTTGCATTCGTTGGGGCGTAGGACGAAGAATGTTAGAAAATAATGTCTAATATTCATGTTTGAAAAAAATCCAATTGTTCTGTACCACACTTGTTATATTTCACATCTTTATTCTCATAATAACTTGCTTTTCTTTCAACTAGAATTTGATACGAAAAACTAAGTCAAACTAATTAATTCACCAGAAAGGTGTCACAAGTACTTTAATAAAACTGTCCTAGTTGTTATTTCAATTTCCAGGTCGTTCATATAGTATAAGGTTTTTTCCAATTTCAGATATTCCCAGAAGTTTTAATAGCAAATGGAGGATCTATTAGTGTTCAATATATTTGTTGTACTGTATAGAAAGGCGCTGAAACTGTAGAAAGTGTTGTGCCTAGGTTATTTCTCTCATGATTAAATGAAAAATCTCTTTCTTATATAGGAACATAAATATTTTGAGGCATATAAGAGACTGGATTTTCTCAGATAGGCTTCCTATTTGACTAATAATAACTCAATTATCTCTTTATAACAGCAAGAATGATTATAAAGAGTTTTTTTTTTTTTTGTTTAATTCTTTGCCAAACATTTTTTCGCTTTAAAGTTATTAAAAAGAATAGAACTTTTGAGGAATATGATGGCCAAAGTAAGCATGAAGTAAATATCTTTGCCTAAATTTCAGATTAGTTCTATGTAGACTAGCAACAATTGTTTATTTTGTGCAATTAGTTTTTATAATTTAATTCATTCTTCTTGTGATACTGTTAGCACTATTAGTTTAAAACTTTAAATCTTGTAATTTTTTTCTCTGCATCCCACTACTTTAAAAACGTAAAAAACATTTTGCACAGTTCTTCCACAACTCTATTTTTGCAAGCGTAAGTTTTGAAAATCACAGCACAACATGTAGACAAGTGGTACTGCAATCTACATTGTATGCTGCGATCTACTAAATAATCGATTGTATGAAAGGTGTTGCTATATAGATTCAAACGATTAAGAAACTTTCCAATTGTTTGAACTAATATTTATGCGTTGGAAAATGAGAAAAATTGAAAAAAAAAAAAATCTCTTCCAAGAAAATGGTCTCTTACGTCTGAAAAACTCAAAAATTGTGAAAATCACAAAAAAGCGTAACAATGAAGGGCGTTTGAGCACCATCTTCCATTAAGAGTAGGGAGCTGAAATTTTAGGGGAGTGATCTCATACATAAATGTAAAAAAAGTAGGGTGCGCCTTGGTTCGTAGCAAAAAAAAATTTTTTTGAACCACCCTAAGGGACCCGTTTTTGGAGTGGTCAATTAGGGTGGGACGAAAAATAAAAAGTTTTTCAGATCAACTTCTAATAGTTGCCAAAAGTTGTCTTTGGTGATAGTTAGCTTTTGTGCAAAATTTGAGAAAAATCGGTTAATATCTTCAGGGGGCGCTGCGATCGCAAAGTTTTATCATAGCTTTTATCGGGATTTTATGGTTAAAATATGAAAAACAATGCCGTTAGCTAATCTTATAGCATTTTTTTACTCATAAGATATATTCATGCATTCAAAGCATATAAAATAATTCACAAAAAATTATTTTATATGATATATTTATATTTCAAGCATTTAAAAAGAAACAAAAACGTGAAAAAAAGTGATTTTTTTTAAAAATATAAATATATCATATAAAATAATGTTTGTGAGTCATTTCATATGCTTTTAATGCATGAAAACATCTTTTGAGTAAAAAAAACGCAAAGAGACTAGCTAAAGGCATTCTTTTTGATATTTTAACCATAAAATCCATAACAAAGCTATGGTAAAACTTTGCGATCGCAGCGCCCCCTGAAGATATTAACCGATTTTTCTCAAATTTTGCACAAAAGCTAACTATCACCAAAGACAACTTTTGGCAACTATTAGAAGTTGATCTGAAAACCTTTTTATTTTTCGCCCCACCCTCTGGCCATCCATTCACAGCACAAAAACGCATTCATGCAAAGGAAGGACAATGACAGGAGAGAGAAAGTACATCCATGCCCGGGCCGGTATTCGAACCCGGGACCTCACCGTCGGGGTCAGACTTCCCTAACCACTAGACAAGGTGGCCGACAACTGCATGTGTAATTTTGATTACTGCGTTCGATACTTATTAGATTCGCTGGTTTAATCAGGAGATGTAAGCGAACACTGCGTGTCAGCCAGCGGACATGTCGTGTGACTGCTACTGCAGTAATCACGGGAAAATACCTGGCACGATTTCAGGCGTGGGAGCTGCTGTGACAATTTCGTGGTTCAGACAACCCTTTAAACCTACTTAATCCAGTATGTTTTTTTTTCTCGATAAATAGAACAGTCATATGACTAGCAGGGAAAAAAATAATTGTGCATTAAAAGCAGGGCTGCGGAGTCGGAGGAAAAATGGTCGACTCCGACTCCGACTCCGACTCCGGGATTTTAAAACTTTCGACTCCGACTCCCACTCCGACTCCCGACTCCTGCTTTTTTTAAATTATTTTTTTTACCCAAATATGAAAGGGAAAAACCCTAAACAAAGGTTGAAATATGAAGTCCATTTTAAAAAGTTTCATTTTTATTCATGGTCGTAGCCAGGACTCACTTTAGGGGGGGGATAGCAAGCTGGGGTATCCCAGTCGGAGGTCATGAGAGGTCATTGTGACCTCTCAAAAAGATAAATTTTCTCAAGGATTCTCGCAGGTAATTTCACCACATTTATCTCAATTCTCGGAGGTCACTGTGACCTCCCCAAAAAGTTCATTTTCTCCAGAGCAATAGACAAGTGCCGCTCTTGTCATTTGACTCCGTACAAAACTAATCCTTTTCTTGTTAAATGGCCAGATTTTATTTTAACACATTGCATTTTTGCTGCAAAGACCCGTCATTTGAAGCCCTTTTTAATGATCTTAGATGCTTAGGATTTGGATATTGGAAGCTGAAAATTTGTATCTGTTAGTTTCAAAGATATGTTTTCACCTCCATAAAATTTCATCCAAATCGGAGGTGGTCGGAGTCGGAGTCGGAGTCGACATGTTTTTTAGCGACTCCGACTCCGACTCCTATGGTCCAAAATCAGTCCGACTCCGACTCTTCGACTTCGACTCCGACTCCGACTCCGCAGCCCTGATTAAAAGTGTTTTGTATCCGAGTTTTATTAGAAATTGCAAAAGTAATAAATTATTTTGTTTTGTCCTTTTTTATTAACTTCAGAATTTTTATGAAATGTTCACCGCCTACTCGAAGTGTTAATCAAGCTGTTTGAAATCATTTTTTTTTTTAAGTTTACTTTTTTGAACGACATTTGGTATGACTTAATGATGTTGAGCCAATAACTAATTTGGCATGCTAAAAATTTATGCCAAAATCATTTCTTAGTATTCTAAGTGAATATGCTGCTAAAAAGAAAAGAATAGTATTTTTTAATTTAACTACTGGAATAATTTGAAAATGTAAACTACGCGAGAAAGAAATCCAAAGAATTTACCAATTTACTATAGTGCCTCAAAATAATTGAGTAATGACGACATTTAATTATAAAACTATATCAAAATGGAACTAACTATGGTATTTTTCTCTTGTTTTGTCTAATTAAATATTTTTCAAAAAAAAAACATGTTTAATTACTCATGATTTCCTTCATCATTAAGTTAATTTTTGTGCAAATAATTGCTATTGTTTAGCATTGTCTGCTTTTGCTACATTGACTTTCAGAAAGAGACTAAAAGGATTTTATAACGTTGTTATCATTTGAATTGACATGATAAATTAGCTAGTTCCGAGAGTGAAAATTGCTATCACACGTATTAGTTCTCTTAAAATTCATTACTTAGCCCTTAATATTTTAACTTTTAAAAAGTTCAACTTTTTGGAAACAAAGGTTTTATTTAGATAAATGTAGATAGTTGAATATTATTCCTGGCTGCAGATTTTGTTATCCTAATTTAACACATGCAGTCAAGCTGCTAATTCAAGCAAGTTTAAGTAAATATTTCTTTCTTTGGTTTATTTATTCTAAAAAAACACTTTTTGAGGGAACAAATATAATATTGCTTGAACTCCAATCACCCATATTTTATGAAAGTAATTAAATGCAGCATTTCAATTTTTAACTTATACAATCAACTTAATATTTTATATGAATAAAAGTGAAACTTATTACAATTTTTCGCATGCAATTACTATAACATACAATACGAAATTAATTTAATGTTTTGGGAAACATGGGAAAATTATTGAAATTATTTTAGAAATATTTTGTTACATTCTCTTTAACATTAAATGTCCAACTTTTTGTAAAAAGTTACTTCCATTTTGATTGAGTATTTTATTTATAGTTAATTTATTTAAAATTTGAATACACACTATGTCTGTTTTAAATGAACTGCAGAAATGCAGGTTTCTGTCTTGTTTATTTATTTTATTTTATTTTTAAATTATTATTATTGTTATTATTGCTGTTGTTGTTGTTATTATTATTATTATTATTATTATTATTTTATTTTATTTTTATTATTATTATCATCAATATTATTATTTGAATTTTACATTGAAATCAAAAATTACGGAGGAAAGGTAGAAAAGTTGCTTATCAATTCTTTAACGGTACTTTGAAGTGTAAAAATATCGTGCAATGGCATTCGTGCAGAAACTTCAAGAAAATACTAACTTGCGTGAATACATGAATTAAGAAGTTATCGAAAGATAAGAAAAAAATCCCTGAACGCATAACATTATTATCCATCCTGCGAGTAAACAACGAACTTTATTTCCCATTGCAAATAATTATGATTAATGTACAGAGAGAACATAAAATGTTTTTACAAAATTAGAGAGCAGTGTTGATCAAAGTTGATTTCGGATTTGTGATGTGCCATTGATGTCGATGTTTTAACAAAAACATCGATGTTTTAGGTTTGATGTTTTTTCTAACTTCGATGCTTTCGATGTGTTTTTTGAGATCGGTGTTTATATCTGAATTAAAAATATCTTGAAGAAAATGAATATGTTTACGGTTGCGATGAAACTTCAGTTACTAATTAGTTATTAGAACATAAATTATGTTAGACACATTTTTCTATTGTTAGTTGTTTGTTGAAATAGACTTTTGTTACAGAAAAGTAAACAATTCCGCCCCCCCCCCGCCCCTGCCAGCCCAATAATGGCTATTAAAATAATTCAAGTTTTTCTCAAAAATAAACTAGTTTTCCTGTAAAGTATTTCCTAAGTATATAAGGTTTTTCTAATAAGGTATAAGAAACTATATCATAGTTCCCCGCTCTCAGTATTTGATTAAAAAAATTATAACTTTACTTTGAAATATTTGTAAAACACTGCTACTAACATGCACTTCTAGCCCGTGTAAATATTAATACTTCGAATGCATTTTTCGTTTTAAACATAATTTGTGGAGTTCTTTAATGTAATTAATTCCTTTAGAAGTATGTATACTAGAAGAGTCATTTACTGCTACATTTGCTTCTCCTTTCCTTACTTCCTTTTCTTCCTTCGTTCCTGTTTTATTTTTATTTTTTTTTACTTTGTGTGTGTGGGTATATGTAAGCTTGAAATTAACTAAAAAAATTTCAAATTTTCTCTGGTTGATTTGCACTAAATAATTTATTCTTATGACTTACTTTGAAATGTTATTAATTAATCATTAATATTAATTTTGACTTTTCTTTGAAAATTCAAAAATCCCAGTTATTAATTAACGGGCACAAACTGTACATTTATTTCTAGCATGGACGCATATATTAATGTTCATAATGCAATTAGAAAATACATTAAACAGTTCGATGTATCGGTATCATCGATATTTAAATTTTTAACATCAATGTTTGGCACATTAAACATTAAAAATTCATGTTTCTTCATCGATATCGCACCACTATTTCCTATAGACTGAGGATCAAACAATCCATTTGTTAAAATAGTGAAGAGGAAAACCGGGTTGTTTTTGCGGATAACGATTATTAGTGTTGCGCAGATTCAAGAATTTTTCGTCTATCAACCCAATTAGAAATGAGTTCTTTCAACATTAAGCGTCCCACAGTCAAAATATTTACTTAGAAATCTAAAGCTGCGCCTAGATTTGAGTTTACTCGGGTTGGGCATTAAATGAGCATCCTTGAGGTGTATTTGGCTCGAAGTAGGGTGAAATGAGAAAATCCTGGGTTTGGGGTCAAATATTTGCCAGACAAAGACTTTGTGACCGATTCATAACTTCACATTTTCAAAACTTCGCGTATGTGAACATCGCCAATTCCTAGCTCTGCAAGTACAATACTTCTCTGGTCATTACTCCGCCGTCCTAAAATTTAGCAAGCAAGAAAGAAGTTTTTTTTGGGGGGAAGGGGGCGGGGCAGGTGTTGTTGTTCAACAACTTACAAACAAAAGCACACACATTTAACGCTCCTTATGAGCTTGTTTTCAATAACGAATCGCTTAATAGCAGATGAATATATTAATTGAATTCAAATAAAGCACATGGATGAAATAATAAAAACTGATTTAAATTTAATTTAGATTAATCTAAAATTACATAATTACTTTTTCAAGAAGCAATTAAAGAATAGGGAAATTGATTGGTTTTATAAAAAACATTTTAATGTTCTATAGAGCTGACTAGTAAAAAAAATTCTGATTTTTTTTTAAAAAATTCAAATACTCACAATTTTTTTCCTTTTATAGTCATTTATTAGGCAATTTAGGAACTCATTTTTTTTTACTGAATTATTTCTTATGAACGCAAATTTAAATATTAATTTGCATCATGAACTGCATATTATATTCAAGTAATAATATTTCCCATAAAAATTTTCATTTATATAAAACATGTCAATATTTTTACATGTTGAACGGGAAAAATAACAGCTTTAAAACATTAAGTTTTCTGTAATTAAAATGTTTTAGCCCCTAATTCATGTCTTAAATATTTTCAACGTTTGTCAATTATAATCTTTAATTGAAGGTTTAAACTTGATAAAAGTATAATTTTTTATGAATAAAAAAATTTTAAGCTTCTCTTGTACCACGAAGATACTTTTTATTAAATTTTCAAAATTTCAAAATTAAGTTTGAAATCTGTACCTCAGAACCAGACTAACGTAAGTCCATTTTCGTCATTTTTTGGTACATGGGAAAAACGATTGTCGAATACATCGTTTTTCCCCTCTACTGAAAAATGACGAAAATGGAATTACGTTAGTCTGGTTCTGAGGTACAGAAATGTCAAAAGAAAAATAAATATATCCCCCTGATGTTATATTGAATTGTTAAATATTAAGAATATTTTTACAATTTTTCAGCTACAGCGTGATCATATGTTTCTACAGAAAAATCAAAAGTAAAAAAAAAAAAAAAAATACAACTGAAGCTTATAATATTGGATGATCCTCCCCTCCCAATCCTAAAAAATTGTTCTTAGGACTAAAGAAAGCGTTTAAACTTTTTTTACATTAAATTAAAATAATTTAGTTTCTAGAGCTTTTATTTTCTTCACGCGAAGTAATTGTCACGCACGATGCGTTGTCCGCTCTCTGTTTTGTCCAAGCGAAGTTTCAGTCGCAAAGTTTTGACCCATTACTTCCCTATGTAACTTATATACGTAGTCGGTAATTCCGTCAAATCTGTAAAAAATCACAAGGAATTAAAACTTTACTTCACTCAACAGTTCTGTACCTCAGAACCAGACTAACGTAAGTCCATTTTCGTCATTTTTTAGTAGAGGGGAAAAACGATGTATTCGACAATCGTTTTTCCCCTCTACCGAAAAATGACGAAAATGGACTTACGTTAATGAAGAAAATAAATACCTTTGTGCGATAGATGTGAAGTTTATTCCAACGTTAGAGATGCACAAATATGCAGGTATACCGCAGACACGTGTTTCGAGGCTACAAGGATCCTCTTTTTCAATGCAAGAGGTGTGAGCTTTAGGATGAAGAGTCATCCGATAAAAGCAACAAAAAAGTGTTGCGTCTGGTTCTGAGGTACAGAGTTAACCAATTAACCGTTTCGTTTTCTGATTATATTGTTATTAAACTAAGCACATTTTTTATGTATAATTTTTTATTCGAATCAATTAAAAAAAAAAACTAAAAACTGAAGTTTAACTTATTCAAGTGTCGTGTTTATTAGTTAATGCTCATTTTTAATTACAACGTTTTTATTTCACTCCACTTAGCGTTTAACTGAAAGTACCGTATTTTTCGCCGTATAAGACGCACTTTTTCTCCCTAAAAAGGGGGGGGGGGAGTGCCTGCGTCTTATACGTAGGCACGTTTTATTCTTTTTTTCTAGATTTGTCTCCTTTAAAATTGGGTGCGTCTTATACGGTGAAAAATATGGTAAACTTATTTATGTTAGGTTTATGGTCAATACTTAACTTTAAACCATAGTCATTAACTGAAGACATTTAATAATTCAAAATATGAAAGTGACTACTGACAAATCAACACAATAGCCTTGTGAAATGTATTGCCCGATATTTTACCGAGTAAAAATCCAGAAGATCCTTCCATGATATCCGAACGTTGCTCGGCAAAATAAATTAAGTGGTTAATTATAACCTCTGAGTTTATGCTTTTCCTACAGACACAAATAACATAATTCAGCTATAGATTCAAGATGACAAATCTTTTATTCTCATTTTCTCCAAACTGTTTGGGACTACTCTGTATTTGACAGTAGAAACTTTCTCCTGTTTGCGTTCCCATTTTAAGAGATTAAAATTCGTCTTTTAAGGGATTAAGTGTTTGTTAAATTCCTTTTGCTCATGGCTCAACCTAATATCTAAATTTCATCCACGTTCGCAGTACATACTACTGTCCTTTCTTTTTCAGAAGAAAGTCGTCATTGTTATTCGCATGAGCAAGATTATGTTAGAAAATAACTTTTGCTGTAATTTGCTTCTAGTTAAGAGAATGTTCGTATTTGCTACAGAAGCGATGCTCATGTTTTATTCCTGGATCGTGGCTTTTCTTTTAAGTCCATATATAATAGTCATAGCTGTTAGAGTATTTTCGCTGATAGACTACAAGCTCAATGGCCAAATTAAAGATTGAAGTATGTATGCTTGATAAGTCACGGTTAGTTAGAGCTGAAATTTCTAATAATTTCCTATTCATGCTATAATTTCCGTATTCATTTGTGCTTTATGTTATTTTTCATTGCACATTCATGAATGATGTAATTGGTTGTAATGTACATTGTTATCATTTATATTTGTTCATTGAAAATTATTATGAGGCGAAAAGGTTATTTGGCTGCAAGTATCGTAAAAATGTCCCCCTCCCCCTATTACTTTACTCAATTATGATTGCAATATCAGTTTCAGCTAGTTGGTTCTTAAATCTAGCGGCAGTAAATGTTCCCGATTATACTTCGATGGTTTCGAATTCACTCTTAATATAGGCATTACTATCTTTACAAGTATATAGGACATAAAAAAGCAGTATTGCGAGAACTACTGCATAATTTTAATTTTTGGCTTTTTAAATTTTTGCAGGCATTTTTTAAAAACCCCTTTAACATGTTTTTCCTTTAAATTTTAGCTTGCAACATTTTCAGTTTTTTCTTATTTAGCTAAATATAATACATTTCAGGCAACATTGTACATAGTATAGCTACCTAGTAAAACAAAAGCAAAATAAGATTTAATTCTTCTTTCATCAGTGCAGTATGTTATACACGAAAAATTGTTTGTTTGAAAGCAACGGGTATTCTAAAACAAACTTTAAAACGGGTTCCTTGAGTAGGTTTAATGGGCTCTAAGCAAGTTAAGTTAGGGCCTTGACAATACTTAACTCTTTTATCGAATTTAGGACAAAAAAGTTAGGTTTTTGCATGGATTTGAAATGGATCTATTCGAATTCGAAACGCTATTTATTCGAAAGCATTTTTTCCTCCCACCCCTTTTGTTGATCCCCCCTCCCCCCCCCCCTTCGGAAATGTTAACATTAGAGGGAGTTTTTTCAAGCAACAATAGGAATTTTATTCAAGTTAAGGCAGAAACGTAAAATAATTTCTAAAGGTAATCAAAGCAAAAAAAAGAAGAAATTTACAACTTTTTGAACTTGGAATAAAATGAAACCAAAACTGTTTAAGTTGTGTAAATTTAAAACCAAAGATAAATTAAACTGAGTACATACATGTATAAATACAAATTTGAAGTGTGTTACATTACAACTCTCTTGCATTATAATTATTTAAATATTCTTGTCCTCACAAATTACGTACAATTACTGGAATGATCAAAGATATTAAGGAGAGCTTAAACATTTTTTTTTTTATTGTTTTGACATTTGATTTTCATGCAACTTTTTTCAGGATGAACATTTGGACAGTTTTCCTTTATTGGTTTATTTCCATAATATATGTAATTCTGAATCACTTTTTCAATGTTGAATTTCGCAGTTACATTGATTCTGCTTAATTGAGAGCATGGGTATTTGTTAATTTTTGTTTTTACATTCATGTCAAATATTAATATAAATGTAATACATATGCTTACACTATGGTGATTTTCATTAAACTTTGTTGTATGTAACTCAATTGCAGTGAAAAATAACTTAAAAAGGACTTAGAACCTAGCACATATCAACCCGCTCTGTGACAAAACGTCCAAAAGAATACATACTTGTTACATTTTCTAAATATTTGAAATAATTTTTTTTGCTATAATTTAGCTTAATTTTTAAAGTTCTAAAAACACTTGCAGTAATTTCAACCTACTATTTGAAAACCAAAACTTCTCATAGACCATTAATGACAAGCAGATGTCCAGTGTGACTCCTGGTCGATATAATCCTTTCTATACATAATCCTCTCCGCCAGTAAAAGAGAAGAAAAACTCACCTGTCCACAATCTTTGATGCAGGAGAGTCACAACGGGAGAAAAGATGCACAAGGATAGAACTTCCCTCTCTCTCCCCCTTTCACACACGACGACGATGTCTTGAAGAACAGTTAAATAGTCCGAAGCGAAAGGCGAAATAAAGCGTGTTCGAGCGAGTCCCGAGCAAAAGTGTGTCTGGCAACGCGCGCGAAGTGCACAACACTAAATGAGTTCGGGGGCAGGTCCGCTCGAGGATATATACCGAACATGAAGATGTGGAGCCCCGAAGCCTTCTCTCTCTCTGGGTGAACTAGTTTCCAGTTTTCGCTTCACCAACTCCAGCCCCCGTCGCATCCTCCATCCACTTAACGGATCTGCAGATGGGCAGCCCCTGAGAATGATGCAGTTTTCGTTAATGGATCTGTTTCGCTTTTGTTTGATCAAAGAGGCAACAAAGAGTCAACCGTCGAGTCGACTGGCGGTCCTCGAGGGGGCTAGGTGAAAGCAGGGAGCCATGGTCACACTTTCTCGAAATAATAGCCACTACTAGTTAGGCGAGACGGATGGTATCAATCATTGACATAACCCCAGGTGGGGGGCTCCAAATTTTAATTTTTGCAAGGGGGAAACTTGTCAAATGATATTTTCGATTTCACTTCACCAATTCCAGCTGCCATCGCATATTCCATCCACTTAACGGATCTGCAGACTGGCAGCCCTTGAGAATGATGCAGTTTTCGGTAACGGATCTGTTTCGCTTTTGTTTGCACAAAGATGCAACAAAGAGTCAACCTTCGAGTCGACTGGCGGTCCTCGAGGGGGCTAGGTGAAAGCAGGGAGCCATGGTCACACTTTTTCGAAATACTAGCCCCCACTGTAACTGGGCAAAGATTGATGGTATTGGTCATTGACTTGTCCCCAGGGGAGTTTCGAACTTTAATTTTCAGGAAGAGGGAATTCTCAATTTAGCAATGGATGTCTCGATTTACTAACTTCAGCCCCTTCACATCTTGCGTCCACTTGACGGATCTGCAGACAGCAGAGGATTTAGAAGTGTGGGAGTCTGTTGTAATGCTCTTTTGGGGTCCCCTCAGAGCTGAACGAAACTATATACTTTTCTGTACCTTTTTTTTTTACCCTTTTCAGGGCCCTTATGTCGTGGGGGCCCTCGTCATCGCGACAATTGCGACATGGTAAATCCGCCACTGTCTGCAGATGGATAACCTCTGAGAATGGTGCAGTTTTGCTAATGGATCTGTTTTTCTTTTATTTGCACAAAATGGCAACTAAGAATCGACCATTGTGTTTCCTGGAGGTTCTCGGGGGTTCCATGTCAAAGTAAGGACCCATGGTCAATATTTCGTAAAATAGTAGCCGCAACTATAATTGGACGAAGATTGCTAGTATCAATCATTGAAATGAGTCCAGGGAGGGGGGAGGGCTCTATTGCTGTGCATCTCTTAGTGCCTTCTATGTTGGGATTCTTGATCATTAACCATCTAAGGCGCGAGAACAGAACTAATTACTCGTATATCTTCTTTGCTATTACCCGGAGGATCATAAAACGAACATTTTCGAAAACTAATTTTTATCCAAAATCTAAAAACTTTTCCTTTAACTGCATTCAAATTTATTACTTCCAGTACGGAAAAGATATTTCCTGTATGTATACTTATTAAAAGTTATTACAGAATTGCAATATTTGTGCTATTTGCATTGCGGTCAATTTCATTAAAAAAAATTTCTCATTCACGCAGGAGAAATTAAAAATGAAAAAAAAAAAAAAAAAAACAGAGCTATTTGCTGAGTAATCCCAAAGTACAGTTTTGATCCGGATCTCGACTCTTACATTCAAAGAAGGCAAAATTAGACTTCAAGATTTGATGATAGTTATGAACTAAAGATTTTCCTTGGCTCAATCCTTGAATTTCAATGTGGTATAGAAAGGTAGCAATTACGAAAAAAGTACAATTTCACTGCATTACAGCTGGAATGAGTACGAGATATTGACAAAATTCGAAGTAAGTATTCCAGAAGTACACTTGAAGACGTCATTTATTGTAAAAGGAGTGAAAAAAAGGAACGGAAAATAAATTCAGGAAAAAGAAAGAAAAGAGAGAGAGAGAGAAGAAAATTTTGGAAAAGAAAACGGAAGTTTCTCAAAAGAATAGCTTCAAGATTTCATGTCAGAGAAAACGTTTTGTACTCTCTTTCGAATTTCAAAATATCACTCCCGGTTAATAGTTTATTAAAATATAGGAAATATGTCCCACGGTCAAGTACGTCACTTGGTCACCGAGATCGTGTGACGTACTTGAGCTCCGAAAAGAAGTATGATGAGTAAATTTTAAAGCATACATAGGAAAAAGAACACGTGAAAAATATGCAGAAAAACAAAGTGACAATACGTAAGAAAAAAAACGCTGTTGTTTGACTATGAACTTGAAGTAATAACCATCGATTTCTATTCTTAAAAATTAAAAATTATAGCATAATTGCAAAGAGAAATCGGTGAGTTTGGATGCGTGAAAATACCGGAAGTGAAAGTACTCTTGACAAAAGATTTCTTGCTACACATATCTTATTTGATTTTTAACTTGGAACTAAACAGGCTTGCCAACGCCTACGTTGTACTACAACTTTACTTTTAGTTGCATATAAACAGACTTACGTTTAATATGAAATATACTTTGAACTGAACACAGAAGTATGTAAGCAACTAAGTTGCCTACAATTTGTATTTCATCCACATAAATCTAAGAAATACTTCATTCAAATTCCCTGAAATATAAGAAATTATTTTTTTACTATTTATCCAACACTACTTGTATTTTATAAATAAGAAGAAAGAAACCATGCGCATTTCTGTCAAAAAAACCTATAAAATGGGAACAGACCATTTTTAATTACGTACCTATTTTTATCAGTAATACTACTTAGCAGTTCTGTAATACTACTATGCTCAGAAGTTTTTATTACATATAAATGAGTTGCAAAAAACTTAGAATTCTGATAATTCTAGCTAATTCTCTAGGCTATATAATTCACGATTCCTAAATTTAGAATCCTTGCTGCACTATAGTGTGGAGCAATCCGTGTGAAGTGGTATATAAGTGTAACACATTCCGGGTGCCCCGTAGCTAAAGCTTCTAAATTAGTTAATCAACTAATCTGAGCAACATTTTATGAAAGCAATAAGATGCAACAAAAAGGGCTTGAAATCTATTTTCGTTTTCTCTTCTAGTAAAACGCTATTGATCCAGATTCTTGAATTGAGAAACGATGGGAAACTGAAACTGAACGCTAAAACTGAAACTCTGCGAAGTTTCATTGATGTCTTTTGGCGATTCAGATTTGCGGAATAATTGTTATTTATGAGTTATCATTCATTTTACTATAATAATAACTTGTCCTTTATGCTTTACAAACTCGCAACAAACTTTTTTTTCCTATATTGTGTGCAGTTTATCTTGTTGTACATGAAAAGAAAGTTTCCTCTTCTTGATTTTTTTTAAAAATCATGATGAAATCTTAATTTTTTTACAGTGCAGCTTGAATAACTCGATTTATATTCGCTATCGTAGATAATTGGAAAGATTTTACTCCCATGAACTTCCTAAAAATCACTGTTACTTTTTAATTCAATTTGGCTGATCACTCTTCTGTTTTTAATGATTCAAGTTATCCTCCTCCTTGCTTAACTGAATGCAAGAATTTGTTTAAATATTTATTTAAAGAATTTAGCTGGGTTTTTATAAATAGGTCGACAGTCTAGTCCGATGTATGAAGAAGTTTGGGAACATTGGATTAAATTCAACACAGATACAGCAATTTGTCCAGTGAATGATTACACTTTGGTGAATAAAAAGTATGTAGTTTCTTTCTTTTTCCTTTTTTAATTCGATTTCAACAGTTTCTCTCAGAGGCATTGGTAAAAGTAACTTATTTCTTGATAATCCCAGAAAGGTAACGATTACTATGTTTTGTTCGTCCACTGATTAGACAAGTTCATTTTCACGGCTGCTGCACAATTTTCGTTTAAACTTCTAAAAAAAAAAAAAAAAAAAACCTGAAGCAGAGCTATAAAAAATTGTCCCTTTTCTTTCTTCCTCTTCTAAAAAATAGTTATGCAGATCAGAAAGTGTTTTTTTACCAGTTGTATCAATTGCAAGTTTAAAACAATGTTATAAGTTTCTAAAAAGTGAAATTGTGCTTAATCATTCATTTACTGGTCAAACATTTTCACATAAATATAATATTTTCAAAACATTATATCATGAATGCAGAGTGTAGAATGCAGATTATCCAAAGCTTTTGGGTCCGTCCTGTTCAAAGAGACAAAATTTTAAACAATTAGACGAGCAACTTTTGGAATTTTTCTGACCATATAAAGCAGGTTCATAAACATATTTTAGTACAGAAAATTTAAGTTTCTCTCAATCAAATTTATTTGTAAATACAATCGAGCCCGCTTAATGGAATAGCCAATTTGTCACGGAAAATTATTCTAATAAGCGGGATATTCCATTATCCGGGATTCCATCCACACGACGTTCCAACTTGCATTTAAACCACGAAAGCATTTAAATTTGCCTTAACCACAAGTATATTCATCAACAAGTATATAACGATTAACTTCAGACATATTAATTAATGGTAATTTAAATATATTAATTAATAATACTTTAAACAATTAAAATTTAGAAATTCAATTAAAAATGACCTTATTAAATGACCAGGAACGTTACAAGCCCGTTTCTCAGCAAACCAGCGAAAGAGAGCAGCATCTTCAACTTCTGATTCTTTACCTGTGTATTTTCTCTTTTGATTAAGGTTTTTGTTTAATTTCCAGTCGTTTAGAATTTTTTCTTTATTTTTCAACAATTTCGAAACTTGATATTGCGATATCTCGAACTTTTTTTCAAGTTGTAACTGCGTACATTTACATTAGCATTTGAATATTCAATAAAATTCACTTTTTCTTTCAAAGTACGATCTTTTCGCTTAGAAGACATTATGAAGAGACAAGAACATGCACAGCCGAAGCAAAATTGGAAAATGATTTCAGAACATCAAAGTAGACTTATCGTTGCGCTTCTCGGAAGAGATTCGTCACAGCCAAGTCTTCTTCCCTGGTCCTTTACACCTGTTGGTTTGCCCATTACTCCTTTATTCTCTCATCTCTCCTCTGGGTCCCTAGAGGTAAAGCTTATTCGAAACTTATTGTTCATTCTCTGAAGCAGAAGGAACGATACACAGTGGGGGCGACAAACAGTATACAACACTAGGGAAACATTCCTTTCAAATTCCAGGAATCTCTTTTCTTGCCCCTGCACCCTTTCAACGAAGTGACAAAACATTATTTGGAAGCCGACCGTAAGCTTTACAATCATTATTGCTCTTTACTGGAGGAAAAATCCGGAAAAAAGGGTTGGAAATGGAAGGAGATCGACATCAGAGTGGCTAAAAATTATTCTTTTAACCGGGATTGCTTCCTAACATGATATTTCTTTAACCGGGAAATTTAACACAGAAATGATTTACTACGGTTCGGGATATTGAGAATGTATTACATTAAGCGGGATATTCCATTAACCGATATTCCATCAAGCGGGTTTGACTGTAGGTGGGTTTAAAAAAGATTGTGTGCGCAAATTTCTTTCTTACTTTTTCTAGATTAAGATTTGGTTATTATTCTGTTGTCTTTGCTTTGAAATAAAATTTGAAATAAAACTAAGAATTTACTAAAAATAATATCGAAAAACTTGATGTTCAGAAAATACTTTTTACTACATATTTCTATAAAAACGACTCAGATTATTATTAGAATTAAAGATATGGTTCAAAAAAATATGTTAAAGTAACTGTCAGCAAAAATATGTTTTCGGGTTTCAAACTTCTTAATTTTTTCTCAATGACAAAAGGTTTAAAGGAAAAAAAATCAAGGTATAAAAGTAAATCTAAGATCCTTTAATATCTCGAAATGAAGAAACGAGAGAAAAAAAATGTTTTTTTCTTCACATAAATAGACATAAAATGAAAAACATCATAGCAGAAATATTTTGTTGACATTGATTACGTAATGATATATCATTTCCTCAGCTTAACAGCTGTTCCAATAACACTTGATGACCGGTTATAAAAACCCTTCGGGGTGCGTTGATGCGATTAGGGTGAGAAAAATGGTCTGTCCAGAAATTCGTGTCAGTCTTGCTTTCAACTAATAGTAAATTGTTCTTTTACAGAGCTATCATATACTGATGACCACACAAAGTGATGTATGTCAAATGCAATTTTGATCTCCAAAAAAATGGCCCCATTATTATTCTGTTTTAGGAGCTAACGAGGAACTCCTGATAGTTCTCACAGCGTGTTCGCAAGCTTGTTGCAGAGAACAGTAAAGATCATGAGTGTCCAATTTTTTGGTCGATAGTGGCGAATAGAAGCACTTATTAGCCGCAAGCTTCTTTTTCTAGTCGCCACTTTTTTTTTAAACCAATAATAATAAAAATAATCATTCTTATTACTATTATAACTAACTATGCAATAGCTTATCTTTTAAACTGCTACTAAAGCAAAGAAGCTAGCTGGTTTAAATAAAGATTGATATAATCGGAACTCGCTTATAACGAGCGAACTTTGATTTAAGAGCAAGAATCTGAGAGAGTGTCACGCCTGTGATTCATGACCTCTCAGATTTTTTCCAAAAAATTACCAAATGTTTATTATCTTATTGAAAGACCAAATCCAGAATGTTTTGCTCTAAAGTTGAGTTGTTTAGTTTTCATGGACCCCTAAAGTTGAAGGTGCGGCATCAAAAATTAAGTGGATTTTCAAAACATGGAAATTGCTGTGAGCCAAAACTCTTACCAGGAACTGTTTAACTCCAATTTTCTTTTTGTGTATGGAATATAGAAGGTTGAAACTTTACAAAATGAATGTTAAATTTGTGGTAAGTTGTTGCCGTAAGGTCAGTGAAGGCCCTCAAAACAGGGCATTTTTGACGTTTTTTAGCGTTTTTGAGGTCCAAAAACAGTTTGTACATTTCAGTTAGCACGGCAAAAGTAGTGTCGTTTGAAAGACTAGTGTAAGCACTTTAAAATAATGTATAAATAACCGAGGAAAGTTCAACGTGCTTTTAGTTGCGTAAGGCCGAAATATGAAAAATGTCATATTTTACCGATATTCAAACGGTCATAACTTCCTCTGCCAACAACATATAGAAATATTTTTTTCGCCAATGTCATACTCTATTCTTTGTCTTAACAGAACAGTTGAGTCCTTTGAGGCGAAATGTGAAAAAAATTTTTACAAAAAATTTATTTTTTTATGTGCATTTTTTGTAAAAAAATTTTCACATTTCGCCTCAAAGAACTCAACTGTTCTGTTAAGACAAAGAATAGAGCATGACATTGGCAAAAAAAATATTTCAATATGTTGTTGGCAGAGGAAGTTATGACCGTTTGAATATCGGTAAAATATGACATTTTTCATATTTCGGCCTTACGCAACTAAAAGCACGTTGAACTTTCCTCGGTTATTTATACATTATTTTAAAGTGCTTACACTGGTCTTTCAAACGACACTATTTTTGCCGTGTCAACTGAAATGTACAAGCTGTTTTTGGACCTCAAAAACGCTAAAAAACGTCAAAAATGCCCTGTTTTGAGGGCCTTCACTGACCTTACGGCAACAACTTACCACAAATTTAACATTCATTTTGTAAAGTTTCAACCTTCTATATTCTATATACAAAAAGAAAATTGCAGTTTAACAGTTCCTGGTAAGAGTTTTGGCTCACAGCAATTTCCATGTCTTGAAAATCCGCTTAATTTTTGATGCCGCACCTTCAACTTTAGGGATCCATAAAAACTAAACAACTCTACTTTAGAGCAAAACATTCTGGATTTGGTCTTTCAATAAGATAATAAACATTTGGTAAATTTTGGGAGAAAATCTGAGAGGTCATGAATCACCTCATAATGCTAGGCGTGACAGTTTCTCAGATTATTGCTCTTAAAGAGAACCTGTATTTAACTAGGAAATCTGAATTACTCGGTTAGTATAATGGTAAGTCTTTGTAAGCAGAACTGGCATTTTAACGAGCGAAACCCCACTCAAAGAAAGCAACACTTTGTTATTTATAACTCCCGACAATAAGTGATGACAGACCTTTTCTTTCATTTGCTGGAGTAGAGAAGCAGTTAAAGAATATTTTTTTACGGCATATCTCTCCCTTTCGAGAATATTGTTGCTCTAGTTCGAGGTTAATTATAAGGAAAGGGGCTACACTAAAGACAAAAGTGAAAATTTTCAATCGGAAAAGCCCTCAACATAGTCAATAGATATTGAAGTACCATCTTGCTTCTTTGGATATGACCAACTTTTCTGGGCCATCAGTTGCGCGAAAAACAATAACGCAAGAAAGAGACAAAACCCCAGTTCAAAACAAATTAACCAACTTATTTGGTTCTTTAAGATTTTTTCATAAACCTGTTTCTTAAGAACACTCGATTATAACGAGCAAATTTCGAGATTCCTTCACGCTCGCTATAACCGAATTTGACTGTATAATAGAGGCATTTGGTTATTCCCTCCAATGATCTCCTGCAAACACAAGAAGGGTACCGATGTTTAATTCTGATTTCCTGCTTGGTTACTATTTTCCTGTTTATACTTCAATATCCTGTTTATTTACTGTGTTAGATACTATTATTGCATCAACTTGCTCGAAATTTGATTCAATATATTCTTCTTTGTCAAAGCACAAGAACATTCCTTAGCGTTAATATCTTTATGGCGTTAAAAAAAGTGTGGAATAAATTTTCATAACCAAGTTTACGTGATATTTTTCATTCCAAGCGTTACCATTTTACGCGAAGCAAGATTTAAATCCTAACAAAACGTAAGTTTTTGCAAATCATTTGATGTGAGACTTCCAGTATTGTCTCCAGAGGATAAAATTGAAATTCAGAATATGCAAAGTATTCCTCCTTCGTGATAACCTTGAAGATCATTTGAAAAGACGACTCATTGCATCGGCCGCTTTTACTTTGTGCATCCTCCAGAAGCTTAACGCTCCAGTAGACCTAAATGCGTCTTTCGTTTTTCGAAAATGCGCGTGTTAAGACGAAGGAACATGGCTGGGAAAATTTAAAGCAACACCGGGTTACGGGTTAATCTGCTGTTTTGTAGACTTAGAAGAAAGATTATTTGGAACAAATAGTAGGGAGCAATCACGCTACAGGAGAGTTTCTCCAGACTTGTTTCACGGAACTATTCAAGGGAATTCTTCTAGCTGACAAATCCGCTAGTTTCATCCAATAAATTTATGATATTGAAATATTCATTTGAAATGTGATTTGATGAACTTCATGTTCATCATAAGATAGAGCACCTGTTGGATTTCCCTCACCAACCCCCTTAAATTGCTGCTCAATTTTCTTTTTTATGTTTATCACAATTGCGTCGTCTGGTTGCAAAACGTTTATCTCCATAACAGAAAATGTTTCAGGAGAAACGATTTTTTGTCGATTTTTTAGGGAATTTGAGATAGGATCCAAATCTCTTGTTGTCAATGTGTCACTAGGATTGTAGGTTTCAAAGCACCATAAGAGAATCTGGGGGAAGGTGCAGGGAGGGGAAATTCAAAATTATAGTTAGGATTTGGCTGGTTTTAAAACCCATTTTGGAGTTGGCCGGTTTTGCAACCAGACGACACAATTACAGAAAGAACTGGTACTCGTTCAAAAAAAGCCATACAGACAAGTCCGTGAATAAAGAATATCGAGCCTAATATAATAGTTTCAAAGCATCAAACCGTTGCAATGTATTATTTTGATTCCTGTTAATGGAATATCCCTCTTGTTAGAATATGTTTTTGTGTCAAAATGGGTGTTACATTAAGCGGACTCGAATGTATTTGTCTCCTTTCAAACTCAAAAAAAAAAAACTTTCAAACTGATTACTTGAATGGTGGAAAACCTCTTTATTTTTTTAATGCCAAAAGTCCACATTTCTTTGCTTACTCAAGATCAACCTCAAAATTGATTTGTTAACTTTATTAACAACTGACTTTATAATTGAAATTATTCATTTTTGCTTTTTTCAGGGATTAAAAAGCAGGAATGTTTCACCGTTTCTGATTAGCTGTTCGATGAATCTAACTGACCGCTCTTCTGTGATTGGCTATGTTTTATCAAGATGTTTTAAAAAATATTATGTAGAGATGCTTTTACGGAATGAAAAAGATTTAATTCAGAAAGAGAGCTCATTAAAATATCGAACATACTCGTAAACCTAACCAATAAAAATCAAACCACATTCCCAAACTATTTTCTCCCACAATTTCAACAACAGTTTTTACCCCAATTTTTACTTTTTTCTGCAGCTTTGAGAGAGAAAATGGAGCTAAAGTGATCCGCCATTTATTTTACGACTCATCTATTATTCCTTGTTTTGTTTCGCTCCATTGGTCATTTCGGAAATGGCGAGTTTAACTGTAACCACTGTGAAAAAATAAATGGTGCGTTTGAAAAGCGGAATCGAAAGCAATGCTTCTTTTGTAAATAACGTCATTCAAATATCGGCATCAATCGCTTTATGGCACTTCGGCTAAAACAAACGCAGTTATGTGATACTATATTGATGCTGCTACCGGATTTGAAATAAGCAAATAACCATTGATATAAGAACATAAAAGATTCACAGCAGATTATCGCCGAATCTTTGTAAAGTAAATTGAGCAAAAAAACTTCAGTTTCGATATCTAGGACGATCCCTTCGCCACTTCAGGCTGATATACATGCATTCCAGCCTACTTTCCAAATTAGTTGAAAAGTTTATTCACACAGGTACGGTAAATTACTTAGTACAAATTTTAAACACCTTCCAACGGTGACTTTATATTTGCAGGACAAGTGCTGAGGGACCCAAGTCGGAAGGAAACCTAAAAATGTTAATTTTGCTACCCTATTTGATAAAAAGAAATCTAAAACGATATCGTAATACATTAATCACAGCGAATTAGAAACTGTCGGCCCTGCTTAAACGAATACTGTCGGTTCCAAGGAATATTATTCGAATAAGCGGGGTATTCGTTTATCCGTTACCTGATTACGCGGGGCAGACAGTATTTGACAAGAAAAAGAGATACATTTGCTTTCATTCATTACTGAAATTCTTTGTTGTTTTCTTACTATTGCCAAATGAATTCATAATATTTTCATAATTTGATCTTACGTAATTATTGGGACTAATTTGAAAAATTGTGTTTTTTCTTCGAGTAATTTATTGTAATCTTCATAAAATTAGTGCTTGTTGTGAAAATTTTTATTTAAAATACCTTGGTTTTTGGAGATTTACCTGTAAGTTTTTTTTCTCAGCTTTGCAACAATTTTTACACTGATGGGCTTGGCGAGAATAACGAAAATATATCGCGAAAACTATTAACATAGCTTCAGACGCCGTGCCAGTGACAATAATGAAATAGAACAGTAATTTACATGTTTTCTCGATGAAAAGAAACCAAAACATGACTCTGACGTGGTTGCAAATCAAGCTTCATCCCTGCCTAAAACTAAAATTGACAAAGGATAAGATACATTTGTTTGAAAACGAAAGCAATAAATTACAAACTTGTCAAATAGTGAAATAGGAGCTTACTTAGGCCGGGATTCAAGTGAAACACGGACGATCGCAACTCTCCCATGCAATCGCAAATTCCCAAATTTGGATTCAAGTGAAACGTGGCAATCGCTACGAGATGCCATTCTATCGTGATTCGACTTCCAGTAGCGATTGCAACTGCGATCGCCTCGAAGTGATTGCAATGGTGTTTCACTTGAATTCGGCCCTTACTTAAAAATGTCCCCCCCCTGCCCTTAACACATCATCCAGATTTCCCGATAGATCCATTGAACCACAAACTGTATTAAAAAGCTGAATATGTTTAGCTACTGAGATGAAAAATGGAAAGTATTCAACAAGAAAAGAAACATTACATACAGGGTGGGGCTGAATCAACTCCTACAGCTCAAACGTGAATGTCAGAGTAATAATGAAAGATTATCACAGAATTATTTAACACGTAGGCGATTTTTCCTAACTGTAGAGTTTCTAGTAGTGGGAATCAACTACACATGGCGATGGAAAATCCGATAGCTTTCATAGTAGTACAGAATTTACAATGCCATTAAATATACAAATTGATTATCTTAAAATATAACGCGAAAACACCACCTTTCGGGCAAGTTTCCTCTGAAACAACAATACAAAACTTGCAGTTAAAGCTTAATTAAAGTATTAAATCGCTCACAAAAAGACATCAAAAGAACCATCAAAAGTTTGGTTATGGATCATCAAAGCAATAACATCCATGAAATCTGATTTCCGGCTGAAGTTGATTCTTAAAATTGACTCTAATTGAATAGCATGTCAACACTTCGGAAGTCGAAAACAAATCGATCAAACTCGTTTGTTTTCGATTCTTTTCAAGAGCAGTTACAACTGCTTTGTGCCCGCGGGGCCAGACATACTTTCCGAGCTATTTTCTTTTCGATGCGTGAAATCTCTGCCAAGAAGAGAAAAGAAAAACTTGGAATAAAGCGATCATTACGTTTCGATCGGTCAGTGCTTTTTACAAAGGAGGCAAAGCCGACACAATGGAAGTGCAAAAAAATTGGTAAGTTTCAAAAGAAGTTGCCAAGAAAAAAAAATCAAAGCATGTAATAACTCCGACTGATATTTTTGAAAAGTGCTTTAAATAGAGCATCCGCTATATTTACATGTGAATGCTTAATTGTAAACTGGTAAGAGCATTTTTTTTCTTTCTTTAACATGGTTTTTATAAAGATTAAAAGTATAAAGGATTCTATCAACTCGATGATTGATTTATAATCGTAGAAAAATAGCGCAATGTCAAAGGATGTTTTTAACCTAACAAAGACATCAAGTGCAACAATGGATTGAAAGATCTCCGGGAGCTATAAACGACATGTCTCATGCTGCTTATATAAATTATTAAAAGCTTAACATGTCTATTAAGAATAACAAGTTGCTTACGTTAGCACTCCTTACGTTCAGTCATCATTTTTAAAGCTGAAGTGTTTACTCAAAACATGAGATAAAGTTCGGTGACTTTTTCTAGCATCGCCGTCTCTCTACCAAGTCAAACTAATTTCTATTTTCTGAATTGTTTCCATTAAATATCACAAAATTCAAAACAGGAATTTCACCGTTAGGCGATAATTGCATTTTTTTTTCTGTGCTGAGCAACTTGGAAGAAAGTCGAAAGCCATTTGTCTGGAAGAGTGATAAAGACATAATACCAAGAATATACGCTAGGAATAGGAGAGACGTTCATAACGCTGCTTGATGACAGTTTAACAACGTATCACAATGTTCACTTTGATTCTCAAAGAAGCGATTTGATTGTTCTGTTTCATGTCAATACATTGATCGCTTTAGTTTTGTGTAAAAACTAAAGTAGTTTTGTGTAAAAACTGCTGTCATAAATGGTATGACGCTGAAGCTACTGCAACGTCCTTTGAATGAGTTTTCCTCTTTCGTTTATAAATATATAAATACTGAAAAACATGCCTAAAAATAGTTAAGTAAAGCCCTATTAAAGAATGAACATTTAACCAGATTAGATACATTAAAGTTTATATAAAGATAAAGGGACGTTAATTTAAAAAAAAGCACCGAAATGTCACATACGTAAATTGGATAGTTTTTTAAGGAAGCAGGGCAACAATTTTTAGTCAGTAGAACAGAGTGGTTATAAAAAATAGTTATCCTGTTGAGATCAACGTAGAGGTCATTCCACTAAAAAGTGCCTGTGAAACTTGATATTCATATTATATGGACCAAAGGAAAAGGAAATATGCAATAAAAAGTACTAATTCAATCTTTTACCACCATCCCCCTCCTGGCTTCTTTATTAATTGCAGTTCTCATTGTCAAGTTGCTACAATGGATAGAGAAACTCCTCGCGCTGTTGTAAAGAACGCTGTAATAACACACTTTAAACCTTTTAAAAACTCAAGAAAACTTTTATAAAAATGCCAATTTTTTCATTTAAAAAAATTATTCATTTTTGATTTTTGGAATGAACTTTCAAAGCTCTAGTCCGGGAATAGCACAGACATGAAAATAGTAGATGAAAGTTTAGACTGGGATTTTGACAAGAGCGAGCGGGAAGGGGTTAAACATGTGATTGAAGCAACTGAAAAGCATATTTAATTTCGTGATGAAATCAAGTTTTGTGTTGACAGATTGTTTTTTTACCTGCTCTTTTGGTTTGTTGTTGTTGCCTCTGCGTTCCCTCTTGTGGTACAAAATTGAACTAGTGAAAATTCGTTTCCCCCGTAGTCCAAATTGCAGCGATAACTAACAATTGACTGCATTTCGTGATAAAAAATCAATACTAGTCCAATTTGTATATAAGAACTTTTACCCAGTACTTTTCTCAATTATACAACATGATTCAATATAAACTAACCGATGCGTTAGTTTAAAGTAGGGACCAATGACCTCCGTTAAAATAAATATGATCGTGTTGGGAGCTCTACTCTACTAAACCATACTGTTCTACTCGATGGAAGTCCAGCTACAGAAGTAAAGAGCAAAACCTCTGCTCTTGCTCTAGGAGTTGAGTTGTTATGCGAAGAGCTGCATACAATATTTATAGCTGCTAGAAATTCAAGGCTAGATTAAGCTATATTGTGTATACATAGTTTCAATGGTTTACGTTTATTGGATCGAGCTCTCCGTAGGTCTAAACGGGATAACTTAAACTATAACTACATTCCATTAGGATAGACAAGTTGTGTATTCGGCAATATTAAAGCGTTTTTCTTTCCTTGATAACATTTTGATGTCTGCTGAAGTTACAGGGAAATATGACAACAATTTAGATCATGGCGTTCATTAAAATCCACAGTATAAATAAATTTCGGCATTTATCAAATCCTCCGAGCAGAACGAAGTGGCCGGCCGCCGTGGTAAAGCGAAAACAAAGGACAGTCGTGGTGTTTCAATTTTCCTGGCACGGAGGGAAAACGATACTCATATCGCCCGCCACCAAAACAATTGTATTTAATTGGAAGTGCCGAGACAGCGGTGGAATAAAAATGTATTTGAGCTATTAAGAGATTTTTTTTCCCTTTCCTTCAAGGGACTCGTCTTTAATTGAACATTGTGATAAGAGCTTTTTTCTGTGCGACACGCGATCTTGCGGTGGCTCTTGGGGTCGCTGAGGTTGTGGTTGTAGGTCTTTCACCTGTATCCATCTTCTGGAGCGATATTTTTTCGTTGTTGTGTATCGGTACTGTCTTGTTCTAACGTATCAAAGCTAGTTCATTGCGCAGTTTCAAGTGGAAGAGAGTTAGTTTTATGATTTTAGTTTAGAAACCAATTGCCTATGAAATGCTATATTCGTCTATTTCCTTGTCTAGATCTTTTAAAAAATTGCCCCTTTGAATTTCCAAGTGAATATGTAAATTTTTCTATAATTATATTTATTTTCTTTACAACTACAAAATACAATTTTAGTCTAACACTCACAACGCAATCCTCGTTGGGAGCATCAACTCCCTTTATATTTTGCACCTTTGTTCTCCAACAGTCTGTTCAAGGTTTTTGTTGTAGAAAACAAATCGAGCACTTTATGATACTCTTTATCTTTAAAAAAATCATAATCGTAAAAACCATTCCTCAGATCACCAATCATAGGATATTGAACTTTCATAAAACTCAAATCATAATATAACTCATCACCTTTCATAAAATTTTTAAGATAAAAACTGAGGTAGAGGCACAATTAACTTCAACGTACATAGCGATCCTTCACAATATATCCATAGCTTTTTTTCACACCACTATATCATGTATTTAATTGCCCAAATATTTTTTACATTGCATCACATGTTAAAACTATTACAGGTGCTTTAAGATGTCCTATGTATGATTCAAGTGCAACCACTTTATCTACACTAGTACCACAACATGTCACGACAAAATATCGGTGTCGTTACTAGGCTCTATGGTCCCAGTACCCAGGGGTGCCCACAGGGGGGATTATGGCGCAAGTTGCGCCATCAAAATTTTTGGGGGGGGGGGATTTTTTAAAACTGATTTATTTTTTCATTTAAATTATTTTTTTAATTATTTTTTTAATTTAAATTTACGGATTTTTTTAATAAAAAATATTTATTAATTTATTTTTTAATTTAAATTATTTCTTTTATTTCCTTACTATTATTTATTTATTAATTTATTTTGTATGCATGTGTGTATACTTGGAATGTCTGGGCGGAAAAAAAGCTATTATACTTTGTGCATAAATGAAACTTTTAAAAAATTAATAATAAATAAAAAAAAATAGTTATAATTTAGAAAAATAAATAATGCTTAAAAAAATAATTAAAATATATTAAAAAAATAAATGAAATAAAAAATAGGAGTAAAAATAAAAAGCACAAGAAGGTTGTGAAAATTTAGGGGGGGGGGGATTTGCGCCATTGAGCTTGGGGGGGATGGGCACCCCTGCCAGTACCTATCTCTGACGTGATTTTATTGGTTGAAAGAGCAACGACGACAGATCTGCTTTTTCATTTAGATCAGAAGCTGTGCATGTGCAACCCAGGGGCGGATGGGGCCGGCGGGCAGCCGGGCATTTTCCCGGTGGGCCGCCTGTGTTTCGGCCGGTCTAAATTTTACTACTTGTGGCGGTTTTTTTTTTAGTCGGCCGGTCTAAATTTTAAAACTTGTGGCGTTCTTTTTTTTAGTCGGCCGGACGGCCGGTCTAATTTTACAACTTGTGGCGTTTTTTTTTTTTTCAGTCGGCCGGTGTAAATTTTACAACTTGTGGCAACTTGTAATATTGTGAAAAGCAATAAAAGACTTAAAGCAAAAGGTGAAACACGCTGGTGGGCCAAAGAAAATGCCCTAAAACGAATTTTTGGATCCTATGCTGACCCAAGCGATTCTGTATTTTGATCTTCTTTTGGCTTTCAATCAGATAGAAAATTGCCAACAAATTAACTGCGACAGTAGAGCTACTGCCAAAAAATTAAAAGATCAGTTTACCAAGTTTTCAACCATTCTTTTGTCTCAAATATATTTAAGAGTTTTTAAAATCACGGGCCCCATTTCACAATATTTACATAAACATATTAGTTTGCAATTGTATGATCAAAAACGCTTTCGAACAATTGAAGAAATTCAAAGATTTCGACACTATTGTTCAAGCTTCTCAAAATTTTGTAGAAATTTGTTCAAATAAGCTAGAAAATAAAAATGAGAATGACATCTACATTGAAAATGAATTAAGCAGTAAAAGAAGGCGGAATATTAAGAAAATGAGTGGAAAAACAACAAGCGACGAAAAACCTTCAAATGAATATGAGAGCTTTAAAACTGAAGTCTTTAATGTGATTATGGATAGCGTAGTGAATTCGATAGAAACCAGGTTTTTAAAAAATTTAGAGTTAGGCCGAAGTTTGTCGTTTCTCTCACCAGAAACTTTTTCTTCAACTGAGAAACCTTTCGTTCCAAAAACATCTTTTGAGTACTTATCTAAAAAAATTGCAAAATTTAATGAAGCTGCAACTCCAGAAGAATTGTAAATAAATTTTATAAAATATGTTACCGTCAAATGTAGTCAGTTTCTGAAAAGTATGGATATTTTGAGGTTCATCATTGCTAAATTTTCACAGAATTAGATTTGTTTTTAGTACGCCACGCTCAATATTTGTTAAATATTGTAAAGCTAGTTCAATATTAAGTTTTTTCATTTTTATACACATGCTACTTAATTAATTACTTACAATAGTTTGTCATCATGTTGTTAGTTTTTGAAAAGTTTGTAAATAACTTTTCCGATCGGAATGAAAAGTTTGAGAATAGATATGTTTAGAAATCGATCAATGTTAAATTTCAAAATTTCCCTCTTTTTCACGGAATTCTATTTTCTCTTTTTTTCCTTAGAAAGCAGTACGCGCTTGAAGGTGTATTAAATATTGCACCTTTTTTTCAATGCTGAGCGTTTCTATGTTTTACAAATGTGCATACATTGTTGAACTGCTTATTTAATTCACATAAAACTATAACATTTGTACGTATCCTAAAATGTGTTGTCACTATATTTAATTGTTGTATATAAATAAATTCGAACTAGAGATAAAAAAGTAACTTAATTGAGACGCAGTTTAAACTTTCGGTCTTCACTTTCGTTTTACTAAGCAGCCTTTTTAGTTGACGAATAAATAATCCGTTTCAAAGTTCATCTTCTTTACTTGATGAATTTCCTTTAACTATTTCGTTGTAAAAAATAAATCAAACTGTACGTTTTAAAACATGTGATCGTCATGTTATTAGTTTCTAAAAAGTAAGCTATTAACGGATTTACTTTCAGTAAGGGAGGGGGGGGGGCATTTCTGCATAAATGTAAATTTAAAGATCTATCAGTGTTTAATTTCTAACTCTCCCCATTTTCACATAGTTATATTTTGCTCCAGTTAAGGTCTCAAATATATACGAAACAGCTTAGCTTTATTTCAATCCTGTGTATATATTCAGTTGGGTGTAAGAAATTTCACAATCAATATCTTCCTTCAAGCTTTTGAAATGTACGTTAAAAATGGATTTACTTTAGATGCATCAAAAGATTTTGTATAAATGATTATGAAGAGCCAGATCAGTGTTCAAGTTCCATTAGTTGATCTTTGTCACAATTTTTCTTACGAGAAGCAATACGCGATCGAATGCGTCGTAGTAATAGTGCACCATTATTTCAATGTTCAATTACTTATTTATATTTATGTATAATCGGAGTAGCTGTAAGTATTAAAAATTTGTGGTAGCAAATTTTTTGAATTTGTATACGCATAGTGGTTTCATATTAAATTTAAAAAAATGTTTGGTTTGTGTGTAAATTTGCATGTTTATGATTGAAAATTTTAAATGTAAAAGAAAGCATAATTTTGAATTGAAATTAAAATTTACGAACATTATATATATATATATATATATATATATATATATATATATATCTCAGGGGCCGGTCTGTGATAAATGCCCGGGCCGGTGCGGGGTGCTCCATCCGCGGCTGGTGCAACCCCTGGGTATTGTTCTTGATATTTAACAAGAGATTAAACCATCTTAAAAATGTTTTAAAATTCATTTTGAATTACAAAAACTAGGGAAAGTAGCTGAATTGTGTGTACAGTACTAGTAGAAAAGAGCAAAAGCTTCTTATCTGAGTACTATTCATTCAAGAAGTTTAAGAAACATGTCATTTGACAGGAAGAATGCGATCTTTAAAATGCCTCGATAATTTATTTTCTGTAGGATTTCTTTCATATTTAAATTAACATCAAATATAAATTTTCAAATAAAAACCAACAGCTTTTGTCTAAAATATTGATCATTCATTATTCAATTATTCTTGGGCTCTAATTTTTGTGAATTGTGATTTAGAGGGTTTTTTTAAATTAAATTGGGGGACCATTCTATTAAATTTATGTTTTTTATCTTTAAAAAAACATATAGTGATTGTACATTTTTTCTGAATTACTTTGGGCATTTTATTCTCAGAAAATTGAGAATTAATCAACTAATTTAAGCATCATTTAAGCATTTCTAAAGGCTTACAAAATTTTCGATATACAAAATTGAGTTTATATTTGAGGAAGAATAGTTATAACAGAATTATATTTTGGTGAAAAATGAAGGAGCCAAAATTTTAACTTAAAGGATTTAGTGCGTTTTTCGTTTAAAAATACATTTTGACAGCGTTTTAGAAACTGCATTGCTGAGGAAATAATGATAGGAAAAAGTTACTATATTCGTGAGTAGAATAAGAAATTCTGTAAACAGAGGATTATTTATATTTTTCTCTTTCAATAGCTGACTTTAAAGTGTTACAACGAACGCGAACAAGTTATTCTCGGTTATCTTTGAATGTAAATATAGACGGATATCTTTAAGTTTATTCAATTATTTTATACGAAATGCTTTGAGTTTTACGCAGTCCATTACCTAATTGTATTCAACATTTATCAAATTTGAATCCTATAGAGTCATTTTTATCTATCAACAAAAAATGCTAAATCTTAGATGCCGAGAAAGAAATAATCGCCAGAAAAATTATTTCTCCAAGTTTCTACTAAAATTCAGAGTAGCATAGCCTGAAAGATTCCTGTTCTGAAAAAAAAAAGTCACCAACATATTTCAGTCACTTTGGCGACTTGGCGCCCATTATTTATCGGCTTCTAGTAATTAAAGGGCTTTGAGGATGAAGAGGCTATGTTACATTTTAAAAAATGAATACTCTGGACAATGGTAAGCAATGGATACAGGTAAAGAAACAAAACTTGATACATCAAAAGGTAGATGTCATTAGATCAATTTCATACGCACACTAACGCCAAAACCAGAAAGCAAAAAAGCTGCAACAGCTGTAACAATAAAACTTAGAACCTTAATTACTCGCAATTTCTGTTTTGTCACATAACCCCTTCATCTCTCAAGCCCTTCCATTGTAAATGATCTATTACTGCCCTGGTTTCCGAATCTCGGGAAAACTTTAGAAACAGTTACCGTATATAGTCTTTTAAAGTTCATGCCACGAAGATTTATAAAATCAAAGGTTCGTGAGAAAAATTTACAAAAGTTGTTACATTCATTTAATATCTACATTTAAAGTAATACATTATGTATAATGCTATTTAAAAACAGCTATCGTTTATTTCTGAAGTTCCAAAGATCAGAACTCAATCATAATTGATTACTAATTTGAACACGATGAATTAAACTACACTTGAAGAATATAGAAGATTCTAATCAGAGGGGAAACGTTTCTGTTCGTTTTCTTGTTCCCCCTTATCAAAAATTCTTTTTGCTCACTGCCTTGTCTAATGGTTAGAGAAGTCTGACTGGGATGGGAAGGTTCAGGGTTCAAATCCCGACACAGACAAGGATGTACTTTCTCTCTCTCCTGTCTGAATCCTTTCTCTGTGTGAATGCATGATGTTTGTTGTAGATGGCTGCTATCCTATAAACGGGTTCTTAAGGCAGGTGTGTCGAGCTAAAACGGACTTCCACCTTAATGGGGATGGCAAAAACGGAACCCGTTAATTCTGCTTTTTTTTTTCGGACCGTGGTAGCCCGATCGGTAAGGCGTCGGACTCGTGACCGGATTGACCCGGGTTCGATTCCAGTCGATCAAAGATCCACTCGTCTTGATTAATGGTGGCTGGGGGGCGTTAAAAATGTCGTGGTCACAAAGTCCTCCAAGTGAAACGATACCTATGGGGGTGCTGGGCCAAGGGTTTGCTCGACCCTTGGTTCTGGTTCAAAAAGAACAGAGCGCTCTTCAGGGTCCTATCCCGGTTGAACCACGAGTTGTGGTAGGTACGGAGGACCTTTTAGTGAGTAAAGTAAAGTAAAGTAATTCTGCCTTAAATCGAGTGGATTTGTCTACTAGGGCTCGTGGACCGAGAGACTTAAGTGAAAACAGCAACGACAAAAGTTATTTTTTAAATACATTTAAGAACGTTGCCGAAGTCTATAGTTGGGACAAACCTAACTTGGCAGCATTTTGAAGACAACGCAGATCCTAATCACAGCGTTACGAACTTGGCCAGGTTAGGTTTTCCCCAGCTGCAGAGATCTAAATTGTTTTCGTAGCACACATTACGACTAAATAGTTTGAAATAAATATATTCCTTTGCACTTAAAATTAACAGCTCAAAAATACAACGTTGAAAAGCAGAAATGCTCAGGAAAGCTCAATACACGTTTTTTGCGTTATAAAGAACTCCTTTTTCAATGCAAAAATGTGAGATTATGGATTCAAAGATATCCCACAAAAGCAACAGAAACAAGTAAACCGCTTAAAAAGCAAGCAAAGCGAAAAGCTTTTCCCGGATGACTTTTCATCGCACACACTTCGTTACACTGAAGAAGGGATTCTATGAAACTCCGCAACATATGTCTACAATATGTTTGCTAGTTGCTCTTGTTATACGTTGTTTTCTATTGCATATAAGAAAAGAATTTGAAAAGCTCTCAAACACAAAGTAAAAAAAATTAAAACGTATTCCAACGATAATGAGGATCAGACAAGAAAAGCAACGCCATTTGGTGACCAATACATGGACCATTTAGAGTCAAAATAGTTTGTCTTAAAAAAAAAAAAAAAAATACGGGCATTTCAATGATTTATTATCTACTTTTTTCCAAAATACTACTTGAGTTTCGTTTAACGATTACTGTATATTGACAAATAGTTGAAACTTGATTTCCGCCCATTTCGCGTGAAGTAGAATGCGAATGAGACTAATTTCTGACAGTGTAAAAACGAAGTATTAATAAATTGACTTTCACCACTTATATTCTCAACCGCCACATGTGGAGGTGTTGTGTATTCTTCTTATGTATCCATAAAAATGTTAAAAGACACAAATGGATATTATAACTGTTCCGTAGAGTATCTTCGAGAGAAAACCTTACGCTGCAAAAATTTGTCGAATTGGGTCGTGTGCTCGAAAGTCGGTGCTTTGAAAAGTCTTAACTCGATAATGAAATTCAAAATAGACACAGATTCGAAATCGATACTTTTAGAAAGGAATAACCGTTTCTCTTTGCTTCAAAAGTCTAAAATTGTGTTAGCACCGCATGAGCAACTTCACTGTCGGATGGCTAATGAGCTCGAAAATGGCTTTTTTGACCAATTTGCACATACTTAAGAGTTACGGTTTGTTGTTCCAAGCGACGATTGTCATACTTTTCTTTTCTATTTTTCATGCCTGCTTTTTTTCCTCTTTGAAAATTTCTCGAATCATTTGTAATGTAAAATGTTATCATCCGTGGTCATTTTTATAGCGCTGAAAATCGTCTGCAATCATCCAGAGATCTGAAGTGAAGTTGTAAAGTTAGAACAATGCGCATTAAAACATCATTAGATCTGTAGAACTATGTTGGGTTTCAGAATTGCAGTAAAATTGCCTCCTCCGTTCTTTAATAACCAACTCAAGAAAGTATCCTTTTGTTTAAATGTATGTAGTATTCTGTTCCATATTTATGAGTAGAATGTTTCTAGATTTTTTCATCACTAAAGTGGAATAATAGAAGTGCTTTTGTTCCCTGATTTCCCGATTACCGTTTTTTGAGAAATTCCTGAAACTACACTACTGATTTTCCTGAATTATCATCAATATTCTTATAAAAATATAGATGATATTGAGCTCTATTTAGACGTAATTTTACGTATGCTAAAATTTCTTCTTATTTTAGAATGCCTTGTTTTTTCGATGGATATTATTCGTTTCCCTTAAAATGTTACTTTTAGCTTACAGTAAAATTGTCTTCTAACTATCTTTGAATATTTTCCATAAACAACTATTTTATTTAATGCGGATTTATACTTACGAAGCGTTTTATAATTTAGTCATTCTATCTAAAAGTGACGATGTTCATTTTTTGAAAAAACAAAACCTTTTCAATTTTTAATTTACAGGTACTTCTATCGAAAAAGTTTGTTAATTTTCTTTAAATAGTTTATTACAAGTCACGGTTTTCTAATCGAACTTGAAAAATTAATACTTCAGTATGGTATTTTAATTATGAAATTTCATCTAATTGCAATTTGGGGAAAACATGATGAAATAAATATATTACATTTTTACTTTTGTTTTTACAATGTTTCTATCAAATACAAGCTGTGGAATATTGGTTAAAGTGAAAAAGTTCAAACAGTTTACTTTTTTCAAAATAAAGGAATTAGAAGTTTGTTTTAAAAGTTATAGTACACAAAGAAAGAGCAATGTATTTGAACATAAAAGTTGTATTTTGCATTTTTTTTTGCAGTAAATTTGTACAATTAAAAAAAAAAAAAACATGGACAATTTTCACTTTTTATTCATAAGGCAAAGTGAAAAATAAAATATTTTTTAATGATATATTTTCTATTGGACTATTAAATGTTTTTTTCATCAAATAATGGGTGAATAAAAGAAGGAATGAATAAATGAATAGATAAGGAAATAATAATGATCTGCATAATTAATGAACTAATGTATGATAGGAAATAAATGAATGTATAAGGGTCATTTTCAAAATTTGCTTACATTTGCTGTCCGGAGGTTAAAAAGACGATTTTGAAGCATAACTTATGTCTTAAATTCAATGCGAATAATTATTTTCTGCAAAAAATACCCCCAAAAATTTCTATCACTCAACAAATTATTGAAATTTATTTATTTATTTTTATATAAGTCTTTAAAAATGAGAATCAAGGCAAAAACGCTTGTCCATTTCCAATTTTCGCAAGTTCAACTATTTTTTTCCTATACTTAATGATCAAAAAAAGTAAATGCGACATATTATTTTTATATATTGACTATTAGTATATGGTATTCATGATAAATATTGACAATAGTAATTTTATTTCAATAAGAAATGCATGAATATATTTTGTCCGGAAGTTCTTGTCAAGTCCGTTACCCTAAGATTATTTTAGCGAAAAAAGGTATTTATTGAAGTCAAAAGATGGTAACACGTATTCAGTTAACTTAACAAATTAGTGACGTAACTAGTTTGTACCATTTTGTTTCCCTGAGTCGAGAAGTATTGCTGTGGCGTTTCGCACAAAATTTTTTCCAGGTGCGTATTTTTATTCTTTGTCAAGTCCGTTACCAAAGATTTCAGTATTAATTTTTACTTTTTCTAAACTTTTACCCCTAAATATTGTTCATTATACAACTCTAAGAAAATGCATATTGTAGTTCAATTTTTAAATTCGACAACCTAGCCATAATTTGACATTTTGGTTGAAATGTCAAGTCCGTTACTGGTCAAATCCGTTACCAAATGTCAAATTCGTTACCATAGAGTTTTTGATCAATATTTCAATCATCACAAACATCGTTTTAAGCTTCAGGGCGCAAATAATTTCAAATGAAGTTGGTTCTAGGCTCTATGATATAGTTTAAAAGTGAGATTTCATATTGATTTTGTATGGTAATGGACGACAATTTTCCTTGCAACTTACAGTTTTACAACAGCATTTGAATACTTAATTATTCATCAAAGTGTACAACCAGTTACTTTTTTACACACCTACAATATGTGACTAAACATCTGTTAGTATTTTTAAAAGAAAATAGCAAGTTAAAAAAATTACTTAAAAATTTTGAAATGTAAGCATATGGTGAAAATGACCCATAAAACAGTGAATAAATAAGAAAATAAGTGAATGAATGAATAAATAAGTGATGCATTAAATGAAGGAATGTAAATTAATTAATTAATTAATTAGTGCGTGAGTGATTTAATAAATTACTGAATAAGTAAACGAAATGAACTATATTTAAATTTGCACCATTCACTTTGCTCGTACGCACTTGACTAATTGTACATAACATATAAAATAAAAATAAGCATAATATTGCTAAAAGAATTTACAAAGATCATTACAATAATCTCGGTGAATTACAAAAAGCAAATATTCAAATTCGCCGCGTCACACTGCTTGATTAGCCAAGAAATTCAGTAGAATGACGAGCTTGCCTATATCTCAGCAAAAATCGGCTTACTCTGAAAAATAAATCCGCTTCACATGAAAGATAGCAAACAATTTCCTCTTCCCATTTTCATTTCTTCATTATTCAAAACATCTGCAAGATCGAGAGCAAAAACTACGAATATACGATTCATTTTTGTTACATTTTAGTTACTGATGTATCTTTTGACACATTTTTTGGAGTGTGGGATTTTATTGAAAGATCGTTTCAATCTTTCCGAAAAATTTACCGTTTGCCTTATACTTAGTATCTTGGGGAAAACTCTTGATTGCATGCCTAAGTGTAATATTTCAGCATTTGTTTTGTGTCTGTGAGAAATCTTCTAAACATTGTTTGCATTCTTATTGTTTCTTTGATGTTATAATTTTCTCACTGTTTTTTTAATTCTGCCTCAGTGATTTTGTCGGATGATTTTTCCACCATAAACTTACATATCTTTCATTGTAATTAGAGTTGAAACACGTATCAGCAACTTATTTGCAAATTTGTGCATTATATCATCGTTTTAATGTTATTTTATTCCAACTAATTAGTTCAGAGGGTTAGCCTATATTTGAGGGTGACGATGGATTTTCGCCAAGTTTTTGACACATTTGGTCGCCAAGCTGGATGATGTTATTTTATTCAGACCTACACTGCAAAAAAATGAACTGTTGTTTTTACAGTATAATACTGGCAGTCGAGGTTGCAATTTAAAACTGTAAAATGCACAGCAATAAATTGTAAAACCAGCAATTGTCCAGTTTCTTACTGTAAAGTTAGAAATTTTACAGTTTATTGCAGTAAAATTTAGTTGTATTATACTGTAAAAACAACAGTATACTACTGGCAGCAGAGATTCCAGTTTAAAGCTATAAAATGCACGGTAATAAACTGTAAAATTGGCAATTTTACAATTTATTACTGTAAAATTAGCACGTTTACAGTTTAGTACTAAAATGTACTGTAAAGTTAGCAATTTTTACAGTTTATTACTGTAAAGTTAGTTGCATTATACTTTAAGAGCAACATTCATTTTTTAAAAAACAGTGTACGTAATATCGAGAGAGTAACGAGGGATAATATCCCTCAGGTACATGCCTAGTAGAGAGAAACTTGATAATGTTGCAAGTCTAGTGAATTTCAGGAATAAATCTCTGTAGGAACATGATCCTGTTGGAAAATATATTCCTCCAACTCATTGATTTTGTTTACGAACATCAGTTCAACAAAGTGACAGAAAATTTTGGTGTCCACCCTATCAGGGAGAGAGTCAACAGGAGCGGATTTATCGATTTGTTAAAATTGTTGTAATTCATTTTTTGGGGCCCTTAGAATAAACAGGGCATCTGAAAATTCTTTTAATGCATCTTGTTGGACTCCCTTTGGACTAGAGATACAAAAAACCCGTTGTTTTTAAGAGCCGGGAAAAAATCCCGGAATTTTGGGGAATAAACCCGGATTTTCGGGGAACATTGGGAGTTTTGAATGTAAACAAACGTAGTATTTTTTTACAGAGTTGTTATACCTAATGTATGAGTAAAAAATAAAGACTTCGTCATTATTTGAGTTAAAAATGCAACAACTTTCAAAACAGTACTGTTATTAAGTGTCACTACCTTTGGAGCTCTTAAAAAAAGAGAGAGAGAAAAAAATAATAATGCTGAAAAAAAAAAACATTTTTAATTTGATAAAAACCACTCAAACAACCCTGTCTATTGGAACAAGGTAAATAACGTGATGTTTTAAAGGAGGTTAAATATGCGACTTACATTGAAAAAACTTTTATGTCGGTTATACAAAAAAAAAACCGTTTTGTTTGTTACATAAAATACTAAACATTTTATTTAAAAAAAAAACATCAATTAACGCATGGAGAAGCAATGATTGCAAGAGATAAGCAATTAATTTCACTTTTAGAAAGCAAATTCAACAAGCCGTCTTAATTTGAAATTACTGTCTAAAATTTTTTCGTACGACCTTCGCCGCATCTGCGCACGCGCCAAGTCTCTTCGGACTTCCTCCAAATAGGGGGGAAAAGCAACGAGGAAGTAGTAAGCGAACAAAAGCTGAAGACATCGGGTAGTGCGCATCCAAATCCTAACTCCCCTTTTTCAGATGGAAGCGTCCATGGCTGCCAGGCGCACAAAACGCAAACAGACAGTATACCCCGTGACAAAACAAACTCAAGATAGGGTGGCCTCTTTCACTTATTATTTTGAAATATTTTTCTGATAAGCAACTCCATATACTGCAAAACATAAATATAGGAATTATCTTTTGAATGTATCTAATTATGGTAATAATACAAATTTCAAAACCAGACACACTTAACGCTTTGAAAATTCCCAAAACTCCCGTTAATTTTCAAAATTCCCCTCCCAAAAAACCAGGTTTTTTCCCGGGAATAAACTTTTTTTCCACCCGTTGCATCTCTACTTTGGACCCTTATGTCATGGAGTCCCTCACAATAGCGATATTTGTTGCATGGTAAATCTGTCACTGACAGTCAATGTTCTGGGAATAATGATAAAATTAGTTTCCGATACGTCTACTTAACAGACAGCTTGGTTGTAAACATTTTCTTAATTCTAACTAACGTACCAGACCAATATATGCTATAAGAAGCAGTTCTCTTATGTAATACAAGAGATGTCCGAGAAAGACACAACACATGAGATTTGGTTCACACTATAAAAGTATAAACTCTAAAACCTTTACGTTGAGTCTATTATTGCATCACCTAAGGGTTGAAGGTGGGGTGTTTTCCACGACTTGAAAACTTCTATTTCCATTTTATTTGTTCATTGAAAACCTAAAGAGACTATGTTTCTACAAAAAAGGTATGAGACCATTCTATGGCCATAGAAGCCATTCTATCAACCAGCATAATGCAGGCTCGCTTCTTTTTCAAGTCTTGAATAAAATCTTTCATAACTGTCCCACATACGTCATTTTTCTCTGAATTTGAAATCAGCTATGTCTTATTGCTGATGCTCATTGCTCAAAGTTATGTTTCAGCTTTGTCTTCAGCATAGATACTAAAACTGAAGAAATTCTGCAAAAGTCCATCAATAAGAAATAAGCTTAAATTCATCAGCAAATCGCAAATTGTACTCATGTTAATGTAGGATCAGGCAACTGCTTCTTCCTAGCCATCCCCTTAAGCTATGTCTTGTAAGTTACAGCAATTGGTTGAAATTTTCTCACGGTTTTTTGAATTAAATTCAAAGAATATTCATTGCAGGTAGAATCTTTTTCTTTTTTTTTTGAAAAGTTACTGGCTTTGCTACATTTTTCAAAAACAACCTGCAACTTAGTATTTCAGATTGATTTTCTTTCATAAAATAGAACCATTTGATACAGTTTTATTCTATTTCAACATTATAGATTATTATTAGACACGTCACTCAGCTATTTTCACTTACGAATAAAAACAACATTTTCACTAATTTGAAAATGTAAAAAATATCCAGAGTGAATAATATGAGATATATTGACATGAAAACAAATTTTTAAGCAAAATCAAAAGTATTACAAAATGCCGAAAAAAAATTACCAAGCACATGGAGCTTGCAGTACACAGCTTGCAGCAAGGGCGGATCTAGAAATTTTCCAAGGGAGGGGCGATTGATTTTTTTTTCTACTTGCCCCTTTTTTGCCACATATCCTGGTTCACACATGTTTATTACAAATGTTTCGGTCTTCAATTTCGAAAAAATTCCAGATCAGAGCCCCGAATCCCAACTGTTTCCCACAGTATCATCGAAGATCATTTAAAATTGCACTTTTTAGAACTTCAAAGTCGAAAAATTGCTGGAGAAGAGTCCCTCAAGGGAGGGGCGATCGCCCCCATCGCCCCTCCCTTGTATCCGCCCTTGGCTTGCAGCAACTTAAGCAATTTATCCGCAAATTAATAAGTGATACAAAAATACAATATGTGAGATTTTATTCAAGTAAGTAATTTCTCTTAGCATTAATAAATAAAATAAGATAAATAATGAATAATCGCTTTCTCGAAAACTTGTTCAAAATGTATGAAATACCGATATCGATAAGAAATAAATACTTTTGCAAAAAAGTAAAATTACAAGTAGCATCCTTTTATTGCACTAAACCAGCAGATTACTGTGCTACAAGGAAAGCCGAAACACGTGTACACAGTAATCTGCAAGTTTTGTGCAAATAAAACGTTGTTATTTTTAATTTTAACGACGATGTCTTCTTCCTTATGGACATTCCGACTCGAATATAGTTCAAAACATTCACTCGGAAGGAAAAAGGATGATTATGAAGTTATAAACAATTTTTATTAGCTTATTAAACGTGTCTCGTCGGAAGTGTCACACTTGTGCTTCAACTTCGAAACCTGTAGCACAGCATCTTTCGGATACTGCGAGCCATTGGGGGTGCAAACATAATTTAATTTTCGTACAGTCAGCAAGTTTTCTCTGCACGGGGATTCCTTCTTTCATCAGTGTAACGTGGATTTTGAAGAAGTATTTCTATTTCATCCCCTATTGCTAATACGTTCTTTAATTCAGTTGAAACATGCTGCTTGTTTAAACCATTTGACATTTTTATGCATACATTTGCAGTTTATTCATGGAATTTAAAACTTTGGCTATAAATCGCCATATATTCGACAAAGAGTCATGTACCGTAATTTGATGTATCAACTTTATCAAAAGTTTTCTTTCATTTAAAAAAAAATTGTACGTGTTGCGGGCTTGACCGTACTGTCACACTCGCAACACGTACAAATCATTGTTTTTCAAGGCTTTTTTTCCCTATGTTTTGAATAATAGGAGTCATGTATCCTAATATGAAATATCAGCTTTATAAAAAAAGTTTTCTTCTATTAAAAAAAATAATAATGATTTTTACATGTTACCGGTATGACGATTCACAACACGTACAAATCATTATTTTTCAAGTACAGCTTTTTTTTTAGAAAATTAATACTTTATACATTTGAGCCTCGTTAATCAAACTCCAAGGGACCTTTAAAACCAGTTCGTCTTAACCGTAGGTCATTTTATCCAAAGAACGCTACACTACAAACAGGAAGGCGGGGATCAGAAATATAGTTTGTCTTAGCGGAAATTCGTTTTAAGCGTGTTGGAATTAATGAAGATCGGCTGTAGTTACGTAAGAAGTTCTAACCCTTTCAAACAACTTTCTGTTTTTTAAGCTTCTCTTCACAGTCAAACTCTCTCTTAAACTTTCTATTATCTAGTGTTGGTCCTATAGTATCCAACCAACAATTAAATATAACATAAAAGGAGCAAATCTTGAATTAAGTTACACTGCCAAGAAAATTCAGAAATGCTCCTGGAAAATTCAGCCAATAACTCATCGCGGGAAAAAACTGAAAAACTTCCGTTTAAAAGACCTTAATGAAATTAAAATGTAATTTTCCTGAAAAATTCCGAAACCTTCCTCATAAAAGCCAATCAGATCTCTGAATAATATCAGGCACTTTCAAAGAAAACTGAGATATATTTGTAGTAATTTCTCTGCAGATCCCGAATTTACCAGGAAAGTCGATGGAGAATTTTAGTAAATATCGTCGGCACCATGCTAAAATAACGAATGTGAAAAATCTCCTTTTTCAAGTTCGAATTTTACAAATAGTTAAAATTAAAACGATACCTTTGAACGATATTTTTACACTTAAAGATATCTATAAAAATTTAAAATAATCAAACGCGTCAGGTGGGAAAAAATTATATTCAGTATTTTGGCTCTCCTGAAAAGTGCCAATTTTCACATTCGTAATTTCAGCATGGTGCCGACTATATAGCCAAAGTTAAGGCGAAATTGCAATTAAATGTCGAACATTTAATTTGTCTGCATTGATTTCTCAGCTACAGTATTCAGAGACTGCATTTCACCCTCACTTGGGGCCAGTCAAAGTTGAAGGACCGTGATTGAGCTGAATGCTAAAACACTTAATAAAAAAGTTGAGCGTATCTCCACACTGGTTGCTAAAAGTATTCTTACAACCTTGAGAAACCTGCATTCATGCATCTTTTAACAACTCAGGAAACTTTTCGCAAATATACTTGTTTCTCACAGAAAGCGTGTCATACTCAAGTACTATCATCCTCTAGATACCAACGATAAAACAACTGAAAGCACCCATTCATAGAAAATATTATCTAAGTTGTACAAAGAACTCCCTTTTCGATGCATATAATTTTTAATCTTCTGACACAAAAATCAACAATTAATAACAGAAACAAACTTTTCCTCAATAAAAGTTATTTCTCATTTCACTTGTAACCCCAAAACACGTGTGCATAACGTTTTTGAAAATCTGTGACTTTAAAAAGTTAATTTACGATTATTTTTCCTCCAAAAAGATAAATGGTTTATTTATTACTCTCAATGTAGTTTGAATAAAACATTAAAGCATGCATTTTATAATTGTGCCAGTAGTAACAAGTTCAAGTTAATTGAAAGTCAGTTTTAGAAAGTGGATGGAAAGTATTCCTTAGCCTAATTATTCCCATCATACTGGAGTTAATCGAGCGTAATTGTTCCCAACGCACGAGAATAAATCGTGTTGTTTACAATTAAACTCAATCAGCTTGACCGTGTTAAAAATACTTAGGCTCGATTAAATTAATTTAATTTGTCTAAAAAGATTGGATTCTATCAAATCTTGTGTTGGTATTTTTTCTCTAAAAAATTCGACGACAATATTTGCCAACTTGAGCAATTTTTTTTTTTTCGCTGGACATCTAGAAACTATGTCTGGAAACGTGCGAGCATTTTTGTTTTCTCCAACGGAAATCAGGCAACTACATTTCGAAACTTGAGGTATGTTTTCTTGCAACAATCTGGTATCTTGAGCACACATGATTCATCTGTCAAATTTTATGGATGAAGATAGAATGTTTATAAGGAGAAAATTGATTTTATGGCCGTGGACATAAACCAAAATGTTTGCGTATTTGTACATATTTTTAATAATTTTGTTAAGGGGAATAATAAGGATTTTATCATTGTTATAATATTTAAAAAAGGTTGCTTTTAAAAACTGCTGAAACAAAAAAAAAAGAGTCTTCTTTTTATATTTCCTCTGCTGCTAAGCAATGTTAGTGTATTGATCTTTTTCCCTTAAAAATCCCGTACCTAATTTTTCCCAAGTTGAGCACCATTTCTTCAGGGAGAGTTTGGCAACAATATCTGTTCTGTAAACTTGAGAACTTCTTTTTTTTCTAACAAATATCAGTCAAAATTTGAGAGATGCTTTCCCGCAAAGTTCTGGCAACTTGAGTAGACATCCAAAGACTCCCCGAACTAAAACTTTTGGGAGTGGCGAAATTCTCAATATACCCAATGAAATTCCCAATTTTGTACCGAATTATGAAATACGAGCACACATACATAGTTACATCTAATAAGACATATTAGTCATCCCGAACAAAAGAAAGAAACACAATCATAACTACACCATCTCCAAATTTACCGAATAGTATAAGGCAAAGTTTGCAGAAATAAGAAAATTAAAAAAAAAAATTGAAAGGTCACAGTGACCTCCCGCAACATCACAGGGGGGGTCAACGGATCAAAGGAACCCCCTGCAGGGGGTCCTTTGATCCTTTGTCAACTTTTATGGATGAAGAATGAAGATGTTGACGTGTTCACACAGTCAATGAACCCTGTGGAATGATCAGGGGGCCATTGACTCCTAAGACTGATCTTCTTCATTTATTTGCATGCAAATCAGCACAAGAAATATTTATCACTAAGAGAAGAAAAGAAGTACTCAGGGTTTCGGTAGGAATTGAACCCACTACCTCTGACGTATGTAGCGAAGCTTCTATCTCAGAGCCACGAAGGATCAATGGGTGAATATGATACGTTTATAAGAAGAAATGTGATTTTTCAGCCATAAAATTTAATTCAATATCAGAAATTTCTAAACTTATCATCCTAGAAAGCATTGATCAAAGTGGAAAGTGCTCCCCTCCGCACCATAGGGTCAACAAGGAATTTATCGCCACCACTGAGTTTTACTCTTACTGGTGACAGCTCGACTGTTATTTATTTTTCTATCAGGGCCAGTAGGTTATCTGTGGTTTAGTTCGGCTTCGAAACATTCCATCAACATCCTTGGGCGAGTTTGGTCGAACCGGTGATGCCATGGAAGAAAGGATTCCCACCCGACAAATGATAAATGATACTTAGATCTGATCAATTGGCGGTTATTTTCTTGTCGGATCACATTTTTTTCTCAAAGTTCTGTGAAATGGAAGCTGCAGCAGTTATGATCCGCATCGGACTTGCTTGGAAAGTCAAATGGGTGGTTATTGTTCTTTGAATTGTATGAATTAGGCATCCGCTGACAAATGCTTCTGTTTATTTAAATGAAGTTTCTGTGGCTAGAACGATGAGAAGGGATAGTGATCACTCTCACAGCTTGAATATTTATATTTCTGCAGTATTATTCCTTCTCATCGGTATGTGAAATTTTTGTGAAGAATTAAAATTAGGTTAGAATATTTTAATAAGGAGAATGAACTTTTCCCAAACTTTAAATGATTACTCTTCTAATAAAAAAGAGATTATCCCGTCAAGTCTTTTTCGCATAACAAAAAAAAAAAATTCTTACAAACCTCAAAGCGTGTGCATGCACAATGTTTTGCAATTTGTATATTATTAGGCTGTTCTTTTTCGTTTGGTGTCCTCACAAATTTAAACATTTTATTACTTATTGTCTTCTTAATTTGGAGCAGCTCATCTTAATCAGGGTTCACAAGAAACCTGGGGTTTTACACAGGATAGCTATGGGTTCCAAAAAATAATTACATAACTGAAGATAAAGCGTAAAGAAGCGCGGAAAGAAATAAAAATCAAATTAAATATACCAACTTTAAAAGTGTGGCGATCCCAGTCAAACAGCAATTGTACAACAGAGGCTAAGTACTTCTTATGGCAAAAATACAAACAACTTAAAATAGATCTCTGTATATAATTCCCACTTTGTTCCAGTTTTCACCTCTCATAAAGCTATTCGATCCTTCACCCAACTTTATATATTTTAATATGAATCCCTGGGCTTGCCTTTAATTGCTTCATGGCATAAGTGAACTTTTGCTTAGTATTTCCACGTAAGGTATTGAGCCCGATTGCATTGGTGAAAAGCAGGAATCATAAACACTAAGCCATACTGGTTGGTTGTTTTTACTGCGTTTAATAGCTCAATAGTCTTCATAGGTTTTCTGCGCCAAACTATTGTTAAAAATTTGAAAAAAAAAAGGTTCCGAAACAGAGATTGTTTGAGGAGTAAAGGACATCAATATTCTAACATTTTGAATGTGTTAACCGAAATAAACTCACAAACGAAGTTTTAAATTTTGAATACCGTAAAACGAGGTGAATCGGAACTTTTCAACTTTGATCGTAAAAAAAGTCATTAAAAGATTTTTTTAATAGATTTTCTGGGCAAAAACTTCAGTCTTGGTTTGTTCTTGATAATACAAGCAAAAACAAAACACATTTAATAGTTTTTATTTATATAAACATTTTTAGGGGTGTTCCGATTCACCCCGCTGATAGGATCAATCGGAGCACAAGTTACAATTATTATTATTATTTTTTCAGTTTAACCTGTCTAACAAAAGTAATATTTATGGTGAAGAATTAGAACAGATATTTTCTGTCGAATAAAGGTGTATTTTTATTCCGGTAAACGTATGATATGTCAAAAATCGAAAATACTTTTAAACTTATGAAAGATTAAAATTAATTTTTAGAAAATGCTTTTGAATTGAAAAAAAAGATTTTATATAAATTCAAGTCACGCATGTCGTTCACAAAAATTATCTTGTTCTTAAAACGTAGTTCCGGGTTGGCCTAAAATTTTTCATAATATTTTCTATCTTTTCTTTAGTTTCTTCAAATCTCCGGGTTTCGGAGTCGAAGACAATTCTGTAAAATCTTCCCCCATTTTTGTCGTTGTGTGTTAGGACTTCTGCTACTTTAAGTCTGTATGACTTTTCCTGTAGTACTTTTTTGTGTTTCTCTTTCTGTCTGTGAAACATTTTATTTTCGCCGATTTTAGATTTTGTGAGTATTTCAGCACACGATTGTTTACCCGATTGTTAGTTCTTATTTGCTCTTTTCTTTTCTTTTCTTTTATGCACTGGTTTAACAGTATGTGATTGAATTTTATTTCATTCAGGGATTCCTCCCAATTTGGAGGATTTTAGGGGGGAAAAAACAATTTAAATATTAGATGCAGGGCCGCCGCTACCAGCGATGAGGCCCGGTACCAATTTTAATGCCGACCCCCCCCCCCCCCCCACATGCACCCCCCTTTCCAATTGCATATTTTTATGCCGTCGTTTCAGCACATTTGCAATTGTAAAAAAAAAGGAGAAAAAAAAATTCCGAAAAACTTTTTTTTAGTTGCGAAAGCGTGCATCTGATTTTGTTTTCACGTTATTTGCATCGCCAGATGATTTTAAAAAGCGGTGCGATTTCCATTGCGCAAGCGTGTTTCATTCATTAGTGTTTATACTAGCAATTGTTTCATATTGAGAATCGGCAATGGAAAGCGAGATTTTTTTTTTTTTTTTTGAAAAGCTTCCTTTTTGATGAAATTATTGACACTATGACTGGAAAAACAAGTTCATAACCTTACGGGCCCCCCAAAGCTCCGGGCCCCGGTACTACAGGTCCAGTATCCCCCCCCCCCTAAACAGCGGCCCTGGTTAGATGAAGTGACGTGCTGTCCCCCAGCTTACTGCGACATTCGACGTCTGCATACTAAGAGAAATGTGGTATTAATGAACGTAGCTTAAATAAACGATTGTTGTTAATTGAACAAGGGGAAAATCAATTTTTTAGCAGAATGTCATTGAGAAAAACAAGAGATTTGTAAAAATGCCATACACTTAAAATATAAAGAACTTCGTAAAGAATACTGTTGCTTATAGCTTCAGTGCAGTTATGCTAATTTGATTTATAAACTTTTACTTTAATTTCCTAGAGGGGGCAGCGGCCCGAAATGTGTATATAAGAGATACGCATTAAAGTTTTGTTGTTATGAGCAAACACTGTGTGGTGTTAAATCATTTAGTTCAGTTGAACAAACGGCTTTCATGTACGAAGCACATTAGTGCCTAGAGCAGAATGCAAGAGAACAAGCATATCTGATTTAAAGTGCGTACAAATACATTAAAACATCCCGCTTAATTCCCCCTCCTCCAAAGTGGAAAATCTTAAAAATTCACGATGCATGAAAAGTTTTGGACAAAACTGCGATAATTTTCCTAAAACTTTTCAGTTCATTAAGCTTTATATGACTTTTGAATGAAAGCGTTTTAAAAATAAAACATTTTACCCCTTACTTTTAACAAGAAGGCAGGACTGAAATATCTCATTTAGAAAGAAAGAAAGAAAGAATAAAACTTTGAAGTATTCAACTTTCTTTTCTAAACTTGTTTTGAGATACACAAATTCAATGAAACTTTGATTAGAATTATCTGGGTTTATATTCCCCGCTTGACTTACTTAAACAAACTTTCTTAAGCGAATTTTATTCATATCTGGTCTTATTAAAACCTTATTAATATGTAATTGCATTTCAAATTTGATTTAATATTTTACCAACAGCGTAATGCATACGAGTCATTCTCACAAAAATGGTGCATGACCTACACTTAGGGTTTTCTCTCCTCAGGTTTTCGCAATTATCACCAACTAATGAGGTATTTTTTTATTGATTCATATAATATAACTGTGGTTAGCAAATATCAACGGTTTGTACATAAACAATTTACAAATGCTTAAAAGTATTTTGTTTTTGAAGTTGAAAGATAATGTTATCGATGCCTCAACTGCATTTTATTAGGATATAAGATGTGATTTAAAATCGTTGCTGAAATGCAACAGCAATGTAAAATATCGTTAAATAAATAAATATAGCAACTTGAGGGGGAGGCGGGTCCGATTGAGAATCTTTCAAAAGTATTTTTGAGTCCATCCCTGCAAACCTGATCTTCCTCTTGATGGCATCAAATAAAACACAAAGTACATTTTTTTTAAAACTTAAATTTCAAAACTTTTCCGGGGGCATAAAATGTTAAAATTTCAGTTTTTTAAATCAGTTTCGAAAAATTCTCCGTGAGATCTTGAATATCGATACCTCATGCCGATATCTACCCTTCCTTTGCTATAGCAAACAAGGAGTAAAATTTTGTTTTTAAGGACTTAAACTTTTGGTACGTAATATATTTTCCCTTCAAAGCAGTAGATTGCGCGTCGAGAATTCATCAGCATTAAACTTGTCATGCAATCAATATATATTATCTCTATTTCTGGTTTGAGATGAAATAATTAAAACTTGATGTTGGTCAATAAAAAGAAGGGGCGAAAAGGGGGGGGGGATAATAAGGCCTTTTTCTTTTCTTTTCTTTTTTTTTTTTGAGCTAATCCTATAAATTTTCAATCCTAGTTTGATAATAGTTCCCAGTTGACTTTGAGAACCACCCTGGTGACTAGTGTTTTCTCAGCGAAGGAAAAAAAAAAGCGGAAAAAAAAAAGGAGAGAGAGAAAAGTATCCGCTATTTGGCATGTAATATATTTTTCCTTCGAAGCTGTAGATTGCGCGTTGAGAATTTATTAGCATTAAACTTATCATGCAATTAATATATTTTATCTTATTTCTGGTTTGAGATTAAATAATTAAAACTTAATGATGGTCAATAAAAAGAAGGGGCGAGGATGGGGGGGGGGGGAGGGGGACATAATAAGACCTTTTTCTTTTCTTTTGGGGGGGGGGGGGATTCCTAGTTTTCATTGATAACAAAAGGATGACAGTAGAAAATCATCGTTAACTATTCCATTGTTTCCGACTTTCTTCTTAAAATAATACAAACAAGGGAAAAAACCCAAGATGAAACATTTCGCGATCATTCTAACGCATGCCCACTAATAAAGAGGTTTTCGATATTTTAATTTTGCTTTTACATCATAGAACAAAATACATGAGCACCTTAATAATTGGTGAAAAAAAAGTTGAAATGTTTCAAGTAATGTTTTTCTTAAAATAATATTTAAAAATCAAGCAACGGTGACGTCGTATGGCTGGCGGGATTTTTCACTCTTCAATTGCGAACGCCAATAGAGCGAAAAGCTTTGTGTGTTGGCCAGAGTGGAAACAGACTTTTTCGCTCTTTCACAATGCTGTTGATCAGGGCTGCCGTGATTGGTAAAAGTCGCCTTTCTAAAAATTTGAATTTGGTTTTCGGCGTAAAAAGTTTAAAACTATCATCGCTGACACCGGTGGCAGGTTATTGGATTGTTCTTTGTCGAATCCAATATCCATAGTGAATTGATAGACTTTAACTAATTGATAACGGTATAAAAAAAAAATAAATAAAAAACTCCGCAATGAAAAGATAGTATAGTTGCAATACTTTTGTGGGTGAAAGGCTGAAATTACAGCCATACGACGCCTCTGGTTTCGTTTCTCAAGGCGCCCTTTTTTGCGTGTGGGTTTTTAAAAAAAATCCTTAAAAATAATAATTGAGTTTTTAAAATTTGGCGCAAGGGAATTTTTGTGTTGTGTAAGGCTCTTAACAATATCTAGTATTCAAAGTGGGAATGTTTAATAGGTTGAAATTTCCCTATTAGTGAACAGCAGGAGCAGAGCACAAAAGATTTTAATTGAATCGAATTTTTCAAAAAAAAAAAAAAAAACAAGAAGTTCTGTCAAGAACTAAACGAGCCTACTTTCCCGTACATCGACATCGGCATTCTAGCATCTGATCATTATTCTCTTGATCATCTGAGACTAAACATTATGTCAAACATACCTTTTTAGCACTTAAAGCTGATTTCTAAAAGCAAAATATACCCCTCTCATCCAGGGCCGTGCTTAGGGGGTGGCAAACTGTGCAACCGCACAGGGCCGCTAAAATATTTTGAAATTTTGGGGCCGCTAAAATATTACAAAAGAAAAAATGTTTTTGTGTGCACGTGGAGAAAAAAACTTTTTCTTCAAACTACTTTTTTGAACTTTCAAAATATCCAAAATACAAACCGCTTTTGGCGGTATGTCCAATTCTTCAATTAGTTTCTCTGCCAGGGGCAAACTTGTCTTTTGGAATAATTCAGTAAATATAAATCTTATTTTCTACTTCTACTCAGCGATGGGACATTCTAAAGCGGTATGTTAAAAATGTTGCAATTGAGCTTTTATCTAACACAAGATGGGAATGCCGAATAGAAAGTATCAAAAATACTAGATTTCAAATTGACGGATATTTATGACAAATTAGTTGAGATATCGGAAATTGCAATGGGGTTAAAATGCAAATTGAGTTTCAAATTTCTCACTTCTTTCTTTATGTATATGGTACGAATTGCTTGTTCAAATTAATTTCGTCAGGAAAGCAAAGCAAAATTGAGGAAAACGCTTATTTTTTTAGAAAAGTTGAAAAACACTGACTTTGAAATTCTCAAGAGCCGATCTAAAAATTTCTCAAGGGAGGGGAGATTTTTTTTTATATTACTTACCCTTTACTTACATACCGTGGTTTAGATCTCTAGATTACAAAATTTCAGTCTTTTAATTCCGAAACATTTCCGGAGTTAAATCCTTGAATCATAGCCTCTCTTAATATCATCGAAGTCATCAAAAATTACGGTTTTTGTATTTCGCTTCTAAACTTCAATACCGAAAAATTGTGAGGAGAGAAAATTCTCCGGGTTGTGTCCCCTAACTTCTGTCCTCCCTGACTTGAATCCTCTATTCCCCTAATATCATCGAAGTCATCTAAAATTACGTTTTTTTTTTTTAAATCTATACCGAAAAATTGTAGGGAGAGAACTTTCGGGTTTGTGTCCCCCAACTTCTTCCCTCCTGGCATCATCAGAGATCGTCTATGAATTGTGTTTTCGGGGAAGACGGAAGAGTCCAGAACAACATTTCTGTCCCAAATGTCATCAAAGACGAACTTCAATTGCCCCCCCCCCTTTTTTTTAATTTAATTTCGAAACATTTCCGGATACAGAACTCACCCCAACGAAAACATAGTCGAAGATTGCTTAAAATTCTATATTTTAAGATTAAATATCGTAAAAGTGCCGACATAGGGCCTCTCAAGGAAGGGATTGTAATTCCTTTGTATCCGTCTTAAAATTTTGAAATTGCAGCGAAAGATTTAGCTCTCCATCATTGGAAATGAATACTATCAATGAAATTTCTTCTCCTCCTGTTAACACTCTTCGTAGAAATAGTGTTAACAAACAATTTTCTTACGAGTCAATCTTTTATGTACACCTAGGAACGTTTTCAAAAAAAAAAAAAAAAAGACTTTATTAAGAAATTTGGATTTCTTTGCAATACTCCAGCATTAAAAACTTTGGAAGAGCATGATTTAATAACTAATTGCAATAACTTGGCGTTAGAATTAGACGATGTGAATGGATCCGATTTATACACAGAGTTAAAAGTTTTTATAAATTTCCCTCCAGAGAAACTTTAATTTCAATCACTTAAATATTTGTTTGAAAACAGTTTCCAAAATGTATTACTAAATTTTGTTATTGATTTATGAATTTTCTTACTATTTCAGCTACAGTTGTCTCGGCAGAACCTTCATTCTCAAAGCTAAAATAAATTAAAAAACGTATTTAAGATCTATTATGACTAAAATGCTCTAGCACTAATATCGATTGAAAATGATTTTTGTATTTCTTTAGATTTTTCACACTTAATTGATGAATTTGCTGCTCAAAAAGCTAGAAAAATTATTCCTCATTAAATCGCTTACTTTATTTTATTTTGTTTATTTATTAATCTCTAGATTTTTCTTTTTTCTAAATAAATGTTTGTTTTTGGTAAATTTTGATTGTGTCTGTGTCTTTTCTTTTTATTTTTAATTCACATTCTATAACAATTTTATAGTAAAATGTCAGAATAATTTCCGGTTTTTATGTGTTGGGATTGGTTCATGTTGCGGTGTGTAATAATTTAAATGTATTATGTTTTATGAGAGACGGGAAATAAATAAATAAAAAAATGTTTATTTCTCTACTATTAAAACAAATTTCGCACAGGGCCGCTAAAACTCTAAGCACGCCCCTGCTCTCATCAGATGAAATAGAGACATAAAAAGTAAATAAATGAATAAATGAAGTTTTGTCGCACCTTTTAAAGAATGTAACTGTTACAGTTCTTCCGTAGAAAAATTCCTCAATCGTTTTCAAAAAAAAAAAAAAAAAAAAATTAAAAGTACAAAGTACATCAAAACACATTTTATCAAAGAAAGGAAAAAAAACTCGTCCGTCGATAAAATGTCTCGATTTTCACTTTTAAACCGTTGCCAGTTGTTAAATAAAAATAAAGAATAAAATGCCCTCGTGAATGAAACACTTTTGTTACAAAAAAAAATCGTCTGCCAAAAAAAAAAAAATAGTAATAAATAAAATAACACAAATGAATAAATAAACAAAAAATCGTCTGCACAGTCAGTCATTTTTTTCTGAGTCTGCATTTCCGCCATGTTTGTGGAGTCGGAGTCGGAATCAGAGTCCTCACAGAAGATTATTCAGAAAAGTACTTTACAAACATTATTTATCAAAACCATTTTTTTACAAAGTTAGTTTGAAGGAAATCCGACTTTAAGTTCCAGGATCAACATTCAACTTAAATTCCCCGTAGGCGCTAATGTTAAATTTTTTTCTGAACCAATATTGAACGAAAAATGGTTCAAACCAAAAAGCGAAATAAGGGAATGAACCTCTCCGAGATCTTTCAAACAAAAAAAAGTTTATTCCATTCGGATGGTTCACTCAGAAGTTATTAGGTGGGGAAAGGTTGCTTGAACGGTTCAATGTTGAACGAAAAAATGTTCAAATTGAAAATTTAAATACTGTAATGAAGTATCCTTGCTGAGATCCTTCGAACAAAAAAAAAGTTTATTTAAATCGGACTGTTCACTCAAAAATTATTAGGGGTGACAGCTTGCTTGAGCGGTTCAATGTTGAACGAAAAATTGTTCAAATCGGAAATGTAAATACGGGAATGAAGTATCCTTGATAAGATCTTTTGAACAAAAAAAAGTTTGTTGAAATCGGACTGTTCACTCAAAAGTTAGCATCGCGGGACAGGTTGTTTGAACGGTTCAAAGTTGAACCAAAAATTGTTCAAATCGAAAAATCAAATATGGGAATGAGTTGTACTCGCCGAAATCTTTCCAACAAAAAAAAGTTTGTTCAAATCGGAATGTTCATTCAAAAGTTATTAGGGGGGGGGGGGAAGGTTGCTTGAACGGTTCAATGCTGAACCAAAATTGTTCAAATCGAAAAATCAAATATGTTAATGAGTTGTAATCGCCGAGATCTATCCAACAAAAAAAAGTTTGTTCAAATCGGAATGTTCATTCAAAAGTTATTAGGGGGGAAAGGTTGCTTGAACGGTTCAATGTTGAACGAAAAATTGTTCAAAGCGAAAATGTAGATACAGGAATGAAGTATCCTTGAAAAGATCTTTCGAACAAAAAAAAGTTTGTTCAAATCGGACTGAGTTAAAATCGGATCGGAAAAAGTTAGCATCGCGAGACAGGTTGTTTGAACGGCTTAAAGTTGAACCAAAAATTGTTCAAATCGAAAAATCAAATATGGGAATGAGCTGTACTCGCCGAGATCTTTCCAACAAAAAAAAGTTTGTCCAAATCGGAATATTCATTCAAAAGTTATTAGGGGGGGGGGACAGACAGACAGACCGACCGACAGACCGACAGACCGACCGACAGACCGACACACAAATTCCCCATCTCAATACCCTACTTTCAAATTTTTAATTTTTCGATATTCATTTTACCTTTTTATTTTTTTAACTTGGCGATATTTTTTGGACTTGGCGATATTTTTTAGATGCATTAAGCCAATTTTAATACTTTTTTCGTCTTTCTTTTATTTTTAACGGGAAAGTAGACTAAAAAGCGGGAATCGTGCAATACTGTACCTTAGCGCTAATCCTATAAATTTTCAATCCTAGTTTGATAATAGTTAACAGGCGACTTTGAGAAACAGTTTGGTGACTAGTGTTTTCTCAGCGAGGAAAAAAAAAGTGAAAAAAAAGAGAGAGAGAGAAAAGTATCCGCTATTATTATTACAATTTCCATTCGAGTGAATTGTCACTCTGTCTTAAAATAAAAAAAAAAAAAAAACTCTTTCTTGAAAAAAAAATGATTACAGCAATACAAAAAGAAAAACTATGAAAATAATTCATTATACGTGTTTCTAATTCAAGTCTACAGAGAGCTCCTTTTCGATGCATAAACATAAGTGCCTTTTTTTTTTTAATTAGAAAACGACTTTTCTCCTCCGAAAGACTTTTTGCAATGACAAAAGGTATCTCGGAATCTTCAAAACAAGTGTGTGAGGCGAAAGCAACCAAGTTTGTACTTAAATTATGTTATTTTAATCAACTATTATTGTTGTGTCTGTGCAATCTCGTTTTTCTTCTTAAATTTTGTACCAAATTCTATGATTTGTTTCTCCGAGAATTAAGATTTGTTTAGAAACGAAATTTGTTAGCAGCATAAAAATTTCATGATTTGGGCGTGAAGAAAAAGAGTTCTGACAGGTGTTTCGGGTTCTCTTTTTCAAAAAAAGGTTCAAATCCGATTCCTTATCGAAAATTATTTTTATTATTATTATTATTCATTTCTTTGAGGTCACTTATCGGCGAAGTTTTTTTGTCATCTGTATGATTTTTGTTCAACTGTTCACATTTTTATGAATTTTTAAAAATGATTTGCTATGTAGAATAATGCTATATGCGAAATAGTTTGGGTTATGCGAAAAAATAAATAAAGAAAATAAAGTGAGAGAAACAAAGTATGTGCTGCCATCTAGAAGTCGTTTTCATAACAAAGTATTTCAGACGATTGGAAACTTAATGTCAACATAATTATACAAATACTTCCTTGCTCTTTGTTCCAATTTTAACTAAGGATGCTCAAATAGACCAAATTATAATTGAACTGGGTTAATTTGTAGAAAATTTCAATTGCCCATCTCTGTAATTTTATTAGTAAATTATTGCTTTGTTGGCAAATCTTACATATTTACTCTTCAAAATAAGATACAAATTACAAGGCTTAAAAATGTGAGTTTTAAAATTTTGACGCATTCTTGTAAGTGAAAATAAAACTTGCGAGCGCCTTAGAAAATCCTAAATGTGAGTGAAGAAATTAATTGCTAATGCTCAATAATGTCTATTCGTAGTGTGTGAAGTATGGTCAAATACGTAATGTATCGATTCAATAATAAATGTTCATCATTCCAACTATTTTTGAAGAAAAAACTTTGAGATTACAACTCTCTGTTTTTCTCTATGAGACAGAAGTTTTTGTTTTATTAGTAGTACTAAAGTTTAATTTGCTTGCTATTGCAGCCACCAGATGACAGTACTAGTTACTCTGAAACTTTAGAATGTCAACAAAAAAATTGACTTTTTAACTTTTGTGCATGTGGATGGCGATTTCACGAAATGTCAACAATGTGTTAAAATTTGACAGATTTATCTTTTATGCTAATGTGGGAATATAGTTTTCTGTTCATTTCGTCGTGACAGATCAACCAAGATTCTTCCAAAATGAGAGGTAATTCTAACCTGTGTAGTATTTTCAAAATCTGAAATTATTCTCCAATTAAGCCTAACTCACTTTGGCTTGAATCCAAAAACAAAATTTTCTATTTTTACTTACACCTACAAGCTGCTAGAGCACGACTTCACAAGATTATTCAGTCATATAAAATCCGTTAAAACTTCGTGAGCCTTTTTTTTGTCTACGCAACAACGCAGTAAAACTGCCTCAACGGAAGTGTACAGTGCCAAATATCGATTAGTTTTGTCCTTGTCAAATAATTCCCTCATAAATATGAAAACCTATAACTTCACTGTCACGGATTACATTGTGGGTGTTCTAACGAAGTGAAAGCTTCATAACAGTTGAGAAGGTATTATAAAAATTTTCAGCGAAAGAAACGCATGAATCATTTAGTTCCTCTTAGATCTTCAAAATATAGTTGCCTTTAGTTGCATGTTTATTAAAACCTCCTACAAATATTTCAATAGTACAGTCGCATGATTTACCAACAGCAACTGGTTGAAAAATGCTTGTAATTTTGTAAAAATTCGGAAAACACTGCATGATTTCATGAGACATTTTTTTGCTTTTGCAAGTTTTTTGTATGTCCTGTACTTATTTAAGATAGTAATAATCAGCCAATATATGAATTAGTTTCTGAAAAATTTTGATTTCTGTTCTATATTGTTTAGACATTTTCAATTTATTAACTTGCCCTAACAAAATTTAGATAACAGTGAAAAGTTTCCTGTTTTGTCATGGAAACTATTAAAGACCATGACCTAAATTATGAAAGTTCTCAATTTAAAATTTAGAAAACACTGCATGATTTCAAAAATATTCTCTATATTTGAAAAATATAGACGTATCCTGCTTCTGTAATTTTTCGTTTGTCTGCTTTGGTTTGATTCTTCTGTACTAATTTAAGATAACCTGTAAATGGATTTCTGAAAATAATTGAATTTTTGTTTCATATTTTTATACATTTTAAATGTATCAATTTTCCCTCACTATGTTGTATAATAGTTAAGTGTGTGAAAGTAGTGTAAAAAGTTTCCTCTGTTGTCATGGGAATTATTCATGACTGGAACTTAAACTGCATATGCTGTGAAAATTGTGACACATATTATGATAGATCAACTAAAGTTCCTAAATTTGATCCGATTCAAATTCTATCCACTAGTAACTTCATATTTTTTATTTAATTTTCTCCTGATTTAAAGTAAATCAATGGAAGAAAACTCTTTTAGATTTGTAACTATTCATTCAAAATGAAAACAGTTATCTTTAATTAACAATTTTTCTATGAAGCTCAAGATTTTAAATAATTATTATTAATGTGTAGCTGCATTGGACAAACCAGGAATCCTTTAGATAATTTTTTAAGAACTATTCCATCTAGTTTTTCCCTCCCCTTATACTTAGTTTCTCAAATATAAATTGATAAAACTTGAACAAACAATGCTTGCTTCATAGTTAACATTGTTTGTAAAAACAAAATCAAGGTTTTAAAAGGTCTGTTTAACATATGAATAAATTAAATTAACCTTAAAAAATGAGGTAATGTTGTCTGAGAGCAAATAATATTGATGTCGCCTTTTGGGAATATTCATTTATTAATTATTTATTTTTATAACCAACATTTTACATCTTTTTTGTAAAATATTAGAAAGTAAATTTACATATAATTCTTTTGCGTTGTTGTTTCATAAAAGTGATTTGTTGTTTTAATTTTTCATAATTGTTGTGCATGATATTTCTTTTCATGTACCTGACAAGTACATAAATGAATAGCATTTGAGATTCAGCTTAGTTTACTTCAATACTTACATATAATTTGGGTTTCGTAATACTACAAAAGTTATTGTATCATTGGAGTTTCTTTGCTTTGTAAACCAGAAAAGGGTATGAAATTGTGTTTTCCGCATTTGTTGAAATCTTCATAATAACTAAGTACACCAGAGAAACACATTTAAAAAAAAAAAAAAAAAAAAAAAACAATATTTGTCACTTTTAAATGTTTTTTCCTTTTTTAAAGGATATGAATATGAATATGAAAATAAATTAAAAACCACAACATGGAATCATTATGTATTTTTTGTTCAGACACTTTTGTTAGTATTTTTTTTTAATTCTCCCAAGCATGTTTACCTTTTGGATCTGGGTTGTTTATATAGAAATTTTTCTTTTGACCCAGGTAGTACGACAGTTGAACCACAGATTTCTTTTCCATTGAAAAGAGAAGGTATAAACTGTCATTACCAGACGTATGAAACCTTGAAAAAATCCCCGATTCCGAAGGGTTCAAGGGAAAATTTCAACCCTGTCCTCTAAAAAAAAAGTCTTATGGTACAACATGTGTACCGCCCGGTTCCTAAAGGTTAATTATGTTTCCATTTAAAAATAGAGCTACATCTTAATGAGAATAATCATAAATACTTTGACCTATATTGCTCTATAAGTTTAGGCGTATTTTATAGCTCAATGGATGGATTCATTATTGGAAATAGAGTGAAAGGGAAGTAATTGAATGTACCTAAAATGAAAAATAAGAAATTAAGACTACTTTTTATCTATTTTTTCCAGTATCTTTCATTTTTGCTACATTGGAAAAACTAAAAAATGGAAATGATAGCTTCAACAGTTTCATTACTTATTAATTGCAACATCTTTTACCAATTTATTTCTACTCCTGCATGTAGCTGCATTAGACAGTAACATGTCTGTAATTACAGATATGAAGCATCATGATCATGAATTGATACACATACACAATCATTACAATTAGTATTACTAATATTTTGACGATTAAATATGATTTTTTCTACATTTCTTTTTTCTTTCTTTTGATAAATGTTTGTATTCACAAGCCTAGGACACAATGCTGTACGAAATATTATTTGCTTGGAATTTTTTTCATTTTATCGCCTGATGGAAAACGAATTGTTTGTAATACATTAATAATTACCTCTCATGGAAGATCAGGGAAAACATATTCAATAATTCATCTGAATTTGAATTAATTACTTCTCTTTCAGTTTCTATCTATTTTGGACATCTTATAGCCTTTCTATATCTGTAGTTAATAATTCAAGACAACTCTGTGCAAATCTCTTTTTTTGATACAGTGTTTTAGTGGCGCCATCTAAGGAAGAACTGATTAGCTACATGGATAGATCGCCTGCTATTGCATGATAATCAAATCAAGAAAAGACAAGCTGATTGTTACTTTTCGATTTATTTCCCACTTTGTGGAAATAGTTTAAGTATATTAATCACTGGTATGAGGATAACTATTGCAGCGACAGCATTTGTTATTTAGAGTTTCCAGGAAAGGAAGTTTGTCAAACTTTACATCCAAAAATCTAAATAATGAATTGATTCATAACAATGACAGTACTGTCAAAATTCGGGATGCTATTAATCGGCAATAATCGGTTATTTGCCATAATCGGCCACTTTGCCGATCATTTATAATCTATCAATTTTCACCCATTAATTCGTAGAAAATTTTCAAAACCTGTATCTGAATACGACCCTCATTTTCCCACATCACCCACCGTTTTCATGAGATACTCCCCCCCCCCCCCCCCATGTTTTTCACTTTTCAATAATTTTATGGTCAAAAGTTTGATTCAGAAGGGATAGGAATATTATTTCAATCATCAAATTTTTAATGAAGAACTAAGGAGTTAAAAAGTTGAAAAATATGAAAATTTAATGCAGAGATAGGAAGGATTTTCGCCGATAAATATTTTAAGAAGTCATTGAATTTGATGATTTAAGTTTTTTTTAACAATTTTTTCCCCTAATTTTTTACTGAAAGTTACAGTATCGACCTAATCGTGTACGTTCCACATCCAAATTGATGCTCATGAAATATTAAAATTTATGTATTTTTATTCAACTTATGTTCTTGAGTATAATTTGGAGAAAAATGAAATTAAATATTTATAACATACCTCATATCTTTGAGTGTCCAGCAATAAGTGCGAAACTGAGAGAAATTGGTGTATTGCCGTCACTTGTAGACCTTTATGACGATAACATCCAACAAATCGCAAAAGCAGTTATAAGGATCCATGGAGTTATTTAGTTCGGCTAAGTCATAGACACGACAAAAAAAAAAAAAAAAAAAAAAAAAAAAAAAAAAAAAAACATACCTCATCTCGTATTAAAATGAATCTTTCAGGCATGAGCGTGTTCAAAGTTAAAAAATGGTTTATTTGTTTCTATTGTAGATAACCTTTGAACCAGAAAAGAAAGGCAATGACTAACTCTTTCTTGTCGCTAAAGAAAAGTCAAGAGGAAAAATTTTAATTTCTTTTAAAAGCCAAGTTTTTTTCTGTTCAATCAATTACAAGTACTTGTAAATCAATTACAAGTATTTTACTTGTTAACGAATTGAAAATGGCAACGTTTAAAACTTTTGAATCGTTGAACTTTCCCCGATTGTGAACTTTCCCAATAATCAAATTGCTATCAAATTGTGTACAAGGCTTAAAATTTTATTTAAAGTTTACTGAAGGAGGTTATGATTCCGGTTCTGTTACTGTACACTTTGTTTAGAGCTTCCAGTTCTAAACAAATTCCATCAAACGCAAAAAAAAAAAAAAAAAAAAAAAAAAATCGATCTTTCAATTGATACTAATATGCGAACGTTTCGTGAGAAAATTTCGATTTCCAATATTTTAATGTGTGAGTAAGTTTTCATTATGCTAAAGTGTGAATGATTGCGAATTAGGTTTAAAGTACTAATTCTGACAATTAAAGACCTACAAAGAAGAGACTTAGCTAAGGACACTCGATCGTGTCACCTTCCCAGGGAAAAAAATTGATTTATCCATAGACATTGGAAACGCGCGGGCGTTTCCAATGTCTATGGGTTCATCCGTTTAGGAGCTACATCTTGGTTATTGGTCCATATAGTTACAATATTTTGTTGGTTTCTGAGGTGACGGTTCTGAACATGAAGTAAATTCTGAAAAACTTCTCTTTGCCTGGACAGTGGGGTTTTTGAAGTGGGCTCAACCGAAAACACTTAGGTGTGGTTTTTCGGGCTGGTTCCGGTTTGGCGAACTCTGATGAAGAATGACTGTTAGGGCCCTGCTTCACATCAGCAGAAAACGCGACCGAAACCGAAGGCAGAAACCGAAAATCCGGATACTTTCCATATGAATACCATTTAATCCGTTTTACGTTTCTGCTTTACGTCAATGTGGAGCAGGGCCCTTATTGTCCACACAAATACCATGATTGCGCATAGCGTGTAAAAGAAGTAGGTTTATGATACCCGTGGAGATTATATATGGAAACGTACAAATAAATAACAGATGGTATGGAGAACGTCTGCAGACGTTATAGAATTTTAATTTTAGAGAAATTGATACACAGTCTGAACTAAATATATTTTGCAGGTAATTTCTGCATTGTGCGCAGAAAATATCTGCGCTATGAAGGTCGAGATTACCGGTCGCCACTCGTCGATGGCGACTAAAAACATTTTTTTGGTGACTACAAAACGTTTGGTGTCCTACTTTTTTTCTGTACAAAGATACAAAATGCCGATTATGAAAAGAAAATAGCCACCAGCATCGTCACTAGCGGCCAATGTTAACTTGGAGAGAAAATCGAACCATCTGCTTCTTTCACAAAACATTTAAATACATAATTTCAATCTAAAAAATGCAATGAAACTTTGTTGGAGAAATAATTAAAAATGACTAAATTTATGATTAATCAGCAAATCAAATAAGATGTGTATTAAGTATAAATGTGCTTTCAGTTTTTATTTCCTTTGTATAATGTCGTATTATTTTTTATCGTATTTCTTTGTATAATGTCGTAAACCTTTTGCAAAATGTATACATAGTAATTTTAAAAGATCTTTCTGAGAGCATAACGTAATGTTACGATATGCTGAAGGAAATGGAGTGGTATTAGTTTCGGAACAAGTTTCAAAGTGGCCACCAACAACGCCAAAGTGGAAACTCTTTTTTGGGTTTACTGGCCACTGGCAATTTTTTCTAGTCTCCATGTGTAAGAAACACACAGCGCGTGTTAAAACTGCGAAACGGATATTCAAGGGCAAGAACTCTGCTATTTAATTTCAAAAATTGCAGTTAGTGAAGAAATGATAGCTTTGAATATCTATTAGTCACAAAATACGTAGTTATTGCGAACTCCCGCTTCCAAAACTCATTACTCTTCATAGAGAGCTCATCTTTTTCTTTTTTCATCTCACGCGACTATTAATCCCAGCACACTAAAGCAGAAATTGAAACTACTTTCAAAGTTGACCGCAATATAAGATGCACAACGACATTCAATGAACTTTTATAAGGTCTGGATTTGCAAGTAACCTCTTCTCAAGTTCTTTGGTATACATGGAATGCTCAAGTATTTCACGCAAAACGTGCAATGCGCCATTAATGAAATGCACTCACGCTTTCGCTCTAGATTTTGAAGCATGCTCCACGCGAAATAGCGTTGTTATAGATGCAGCATTGCCGTCAAAATGCGAAATACTTTGATTAGCTATAAAACAACACATGCAAAATGAGCTATTAAAAATGCATCTAAAGTGATAAAGTATTCCAAAAGGGAAAGAACTTCATATTTCTTCGAGAAAGAAACAACTTTTCTTGTTTTATTTCTTTCTTGAGTGAAATATTTCCAAGATTGCTGTACATTTCATTGCTCTACTGGATTTTTAAGTGTTTTTACACATCACACTTTGCTTTTCGTTTACACAGCTTTCGAGTAGCATGATTTCGTTTCAAATAAATTTGAAGGAATGTAGAGCTGTACAAGCCACTTGTATTGCAAATTGACATAAAAGGCATGAAAACTCACGCACAAAAGGGTGCGTAAAGAATGTATTCTTGAATAGGTTTTAATGTAGGAAAAAGACACATTTTACGCAATTTCGTTTTTTACAGTTTATGGTTAAAGGCAAGGGTTCTGGGGAGTTACTTCTGAAATCTCCTCGCTGCTCCCTTGATTCACTCGCTACTTATTAACATTCTACATAGACTTTGAAAATATTCTCTGTAAATTCCATGAACAATTGCTGTAAAGTCAATCAACAAGGGCCATAACGGAAACCTTTTCAGAACAAACATCCTTGAAATGAAATCAGAGTTATGTTCATTTACCAGGAGAAAGTACTTGACTCCACTTTCATCTTGTAGTATCCGAAGATTTCATTTTGCTGTTTCAGGAAGAAATCTTATGTTCATTGCATTTTACAGTAAAAGAAAATTGAAAAAAAAAAAAGAAATGTATTAACCTAACAAAATAAGAATAATGAAAGTAACAGCAGACATGCGAAGCAAGTGACATAAAAGACACTAAGACTTTATTTCTCATTTGAATCCGCGCCAGAGTAAAGATTGTCTCTTACAATAACGTGGATATGTTCACTGTTCACCATGTGCTAAAATGAGCTCTGCTTTCATGAAGGCAAACAAGAAGTGTCTTCTTGTTGTGAACGCAGAATAGCAATAACTAGGGTTCCATTTTCTAGAAATATTGCTCTGTTCGAAGTGACGTGTGATAGTTGATTAGCCTCATTGCTTCTGGCAAGGATTCTCTACCTTTCAAGCTCAATGCGAGGTCACGCTCCCTCCTCCCTCCAAACACCACCCTATTATATGTAAACTTCATTCATGGAATAGATAGACCAGGCGTAAGCAAAGAATTGCCCCATTTGGCTTCGTCAATCTCGTGTTTGGCTCGTGCAAGAACAAATTGGTTTCAATCAGATGGGTGAATGCGAATCCTGTTAGTTGGCTTTTTTTTTTTCTCCAGAGGAAATACTCAAAAGTAGTATAGCGGCAAACCTTCTGGCAACATTTTTGTTTACTTCCAGTCTACCTATTCCATGAATGGAATGGACTTCAGTCAATACTAATAGCTCAATCAGCAAATTATTTTTGTAAACCAAAGCTGTTTAGGAAAGTTGAATCTGGATTTTAAACCAAAACATCCAGTTTCATAAGTTTATCAGTCATGCGTGGATGAAAATTGCATTAAAAAGCCCAGGATAAGGCGATAATGTGGAAAACATTTACATGTGACCACAGAGATGCGCAATTCATAATAGTGTTACTTATTCATTTTATTTTTTAAACATTGGCGCCTAACTTGAAAATTTTCTACGCTTCCTAATAGCACAACTCCAGGTTGAGAATCCCGGTTTATTGCCCTGTCCTTTCGCTCCCTTCTTGTAACTTCAGAAATGCTTTAACAGAAAATAGAATGCAGTCGAAACTCGATAAAACCAATTCCGTGGGACCTTTAAAATCAATTCGTCTTAACCATAGTTCATTTTATTCCACGGACAATAAACAACAAACAATAGGATGGGAATTAGAAATGCAGTTCGTCTTATACAGTGGCCGCTGCTTATTGGAATCACGTTTGCTCTAAACAGCTTTGATTTAATTTCGTGGCTGATTGAATAAAGCGACTATTTCAATAAAGCGAGATATTGTTCTGTTTTGGGCGATTTGATTCACTAAAGCGGCAGATTCAATTAACCGGTTTCCACTGTATCAGTAATTCGCGTTATGCGTATTCGAATTAACGAGATTCGACTGTATTCTCAGCTACATTACTTCCTTTCTTCTGTTCTGTTCCAAATTTATTCCTGAATTAGGCAAGAAGGGGAGGAAAAAAAAATAATTAAAAAGCTATGATTTTCCACCCTTCCCGTTTGAACAGTTTAAAACATCCCATAAGGAAAGTTTAAAAAAAGACAAAGTCTGCAAATGTTGACACTGCATGTGGCAACAGATCAATTAGCGCTGGAGGATGTAAAATCATTTTAAAAAGAAGGGTGGAAGAATTTGAGGAACACATTTTGTGACCACAAGTGCGCAGTATGGGAGCTGTAAGCTAACCAGCTAATTGTTTCCACTAGTTGGATTGACCAATTTCCGAAAACTAAGTTACAATATCACTAGAAAAACAAACCATAATGACAAAAAACATTTGATGTCAAGAGAAGTAGTTTCATTTCTTGGAAAAAAGAGTTAGACGCACAAACAACAAACATTATAATTAAGTTACCCGTGTAATCTTACTGAGCCGTTAAACTTATAAATAATATTATAATGATATGTTTTATCAAAACATAAAGCAATGGTGAAATATAGCATAAGGATTTTCAACTGCAGAAAAATTTGATAGTCGCTTGGGTATATGTACTTGTCCACGCTAAAAATGACTTTATTTGTTAAAAAGAAATAGTGACGGTATTTTATAAGATTTTTTAATGCTTATTTTGTCAATTATTTCCTTTCGTTTTTGTGATTATTCTCGAAGATTTATTTTATTTAGGATTGTATTTATAATAGTTATTTATTTTAATTTTCAACAATTGTATAATGGAAATGGAAAAGGCTGAAAGTGCCACAAAGAAAAATTTTCAGTATTCAATAAAAATTTCTTAAAACCAGCGGTCGCTTTCACGGTGCTACTCCTTGCCACCTCTCTAGAAAATTAGTAGGAATTTTTCTGGCGCTTTGGTCTTGGTAGGTTATTGGCAATGTCCGTTTATAACACATTCCATGCAAAAAATTGATTTTTTATTTTTTTGGCACTTTTCCATTTTCCATTTCCTTTACACAATTATTATAAGCAAATTATCAAGAATTTTTTTTTTTTGAATAAACTTATGTAACAGCTCTTAAATACCTATTTAAATTTAAAGAAAAATAATAATAAAAAAAAAGTTTGATTTTTTATCCTAAGTTTTTAGCCATCTGCTGGTCAATAAGTGGTTGAAAGTTTTAGTCGTGCGACATCGATGTCGATGTTTCGGAAATGTCGATGTCTTGCGGTAGATGTTGTTAAAACATCAATGTTCTGCTTTCGATGTTTTGTTTGACATAGATGCTTTATACGTAAATTAAAAAAAAAATTAAATGTGTGTGTGATGGAGAAGCAACATCGATGAAAAATCACCGATGCTCAAAATCAAGCAATCGATAAACAAAATATAGATTTTAAAGTACCTTTCTTTTAGCAAAAAACATCATTTCTTTAAATTTGTTTTTAAGTTCGATTTCATTTTGTTGTTATGCAGTTTAGAAATATTTTCAAGCTGAATAATTTTCGGTTTAATTTCATGTTTTGAAAATTCTTCATAAGCGTATGTGCTTAAATGTCGTGCCTCCATTTCTAAACGAATACTAATTTTCTTTTATATTTAGCGCTGTGTTTTAGTATTATGATGGGTGAGGATATAGCTCGATTTTTAATTTCATCAATGCGGTATGTTGTGAGTTTTTTCAGTTAAGAAAGAAAGCAAATAAAAGTATCTATTGTTTCACGTATTTCCTTCGGACCCAGGCAACGCCAGGTATTTTGTTAGTATATTTGTAAAAAAGATTAATGCTCTTTAGTCGATGTATCAATGCTATCGAAGCTTTAATTCCTAATATCGATGCTTTGCCATCGATGTATCACCAATTGAAAAGCTCTGGCATTTCGCATGCTTGTTGTTTTTCCTGCCTTAACACTACACTGGTAAAGAAACAACTTGTACAGAGTTCATTTCGTAATGCTTTAGAATTGAAGGGCTTGGGAGTATTCAGCAAAGCCCTAATTTAGAGTCATTTAGGTTCAAAGTCTTATTGTTGCAATTTTTTCGTTTTCTGGTTTTGTTGTTAAGTGAGTGTATGAAATTAGTTTAATGACATCTATTTTTTAATGAAACAAATTTTATTTGCTTACCTGTATCCATTGCTTAACGGTGTCCAGATTGTATTTTGAAAAAATGTAACATAACACTTTCATTCTCCAAACCCACCCTTCAATTATCATACTAGTGACTTCGTGAAAAAATTAGTCGCCAAGTTAGTGTTGAAACTTTTAAATCCTGAGACGAGTCGATACAACTCTGATACAGTGATTCTCTTTTTCTGAATGGCCTGGAAGAGACTCAGCTTGATTCCTTATGATCTAAAATTATTGCTGTGCAATTACATGTTAAAAAGTTTTTTTTTTTTTATTTTGATTGATTTAGTCTGCAAGAGAACCGTTTGTAAAATTATTTAAGAAAAATTATAAAAGAAACACATTTTGATAGACATGTTGATGTCCATTAAAGATAGTAATATGGTATAAAATAAAAATTAAGAAAAATAAAAATAAATAATAAATAAAAAGGGAAAAAAATGGGTCTTGGAGTGTAGTATTAAACAGTACAGAACTATATTTCAGCTATATTAAACTGATTAAAGTAAATTTCCGCATTAGTTTCGCACTTTTCCTCAACATTTTATAGATTTTTAATGTTATTATTGTTAATATACGTAAAAAAAAAAAGAAATAGTATAGTACTATTTCCTTTCATACAACCCACTTAAGTGAAATGCATTATCGATCAGCTTATCGTTCTGATTGGCATTAGACTCGCAGTCTTATATCAACCTCTAAAACCCTGTTCTTTTATAATTCTGGTGTCTTAATTTGAACTTAGAGAGTCGATTTTTCCGGGCGAAACTTTTGTTTTCAAATTTAGTGACCTGTGATAAAATTTTTGGAATGTGGATCTTGTTCGGAAGTGTATTGTTTTGAGAGTGAAATTCATTGTTTAATATTTTCCGCTATGGCAATTTAAAAGCTGGAAATAGTTGAATGTACTTATTTTGACAAGCAAATATAAACATATAAATATAGTGTAATAAGCTGTAAAATACATATTACATACTCTATTTACAGATTTGTAATTTTAATTTTACAATTAAAATCTTTCTTGCCTTTATCTCATCTTGAAAAAAGAAAAATAAAAATAAACTATCTCAGTGAAAATACTACTACTGTTGTTGCCCGCAAACTATTTGTCTATATTTCCCATTAATTTTGAAAAACTGCAACTGTTTAAGTAAAGTATTTTGCAGTAATTAAAATGTTGAAATTATTTCCACAGAACTTCCTTTTTTTACCCTCCTTCATGAATACTATTATGTTTGAAAATTTCTGTTGCAATACTAGTCCTACTTCTTTGCAATTTTTTTTTTCTTTGCCAAAATATCGCTGTCAAATATTCAAACCTATCGCAACGAATTAAAAGTCGTTATCATTATATTATATTTCTCTATTTGAGGAAGAGTTTCGTTCTTAACGGAAAGACATTTCTAGGAAAAACATGTGGCCTTATTACAAAGAAAAAGAAGTCTTACACAGAAAAAAAAAGTTTCTTCTGTTATCTAGTACTTGCTCTGAATAAAATGGCCGGATTTAGTACTTTGAAGCTCAAAATCTTTCTCATCCATCTTGCATTGCCGTGTTTAAATTAGATACTAAAAAGCGCATTGCCGCCAGCTCTAATTTGTCCGCTGGAGGGGGGGGGGGGATGACAAAGGTTAATGACTGTGGTCGAGGCTTTTAGGGTTTTTCCTCGGGCCACTTGGTTTTTGTGAAGTTGCCTTCTCGGAATTCACTTACTTGGCTGGCTTATAGTCATGGCATTAGCTCTCTTCGACGCCCTCTGGACAAAGCAATGTTTGAAAGACCCACATTGCAATACTGGTAACGGCTTACCTTCAGAGAAGGAATGGGTACACGTTTAATGTTCTTAATGGTACAGCTGCCGCCATCATATCCTTGGGCAGAATTCATGACCTGTAGTTAACGTTACGGTACCGTTGATAATATTACGGTGCGCTGTATAACATTAGGATGGTACCTCAGCCTGAAATTTTCCTTGGGGGAGGGCTCGGCAGTATCAAGTACTTTCCTCTATGTTTAGCACCTTAGGATTGCATTATGGTTTGAAACCATGGATCCTGGAGGGGCTGAATCCCCTCTCCGAAGTGTCTGAATGTGCCGCTTAGTACCCCTCTCTCTCTCTCTTTCACTCAGACGGTATTTCCCACCAACGTCCATCTTCTTGATCGAGTTGGTAACACGTAATATACTTGTCTTTATCCATACATATTGTTCATAGCCTAAATCCTTTTGTTGTCTATTGAGCATCGTACGTCGAAACTTTAACTTTCGTAATTGTCTGTCAAGGGCGGATACAGCTTCTAGTAAAGGAAAGGATCAATTTGGCATGAAGTTGAATCATGAGTCATTTTTTGGCATAAATAAGTTTTCTAATTTTCAAAAAATTTCAAAATTTAAGTCCTCAAAGCGCTGTTTTAGCCTACCTTGGGTCCCTTAAAAAAGGTCTCATGACGCCATGACCCATCCCCCCTCCCTCCATTGAATAAGAGTTTCGACGAACTTAGTTGTTGGTATTTGATAAGATATCTTATCTCTTCAAGAAACATGTGTGCCAGTTTGGTGAAAATGCATGATGGCATTTCAAAAGTAGTGAGTTAATATTTGAAAGACATAAACCATGTCCAGCTTTTAATGAAACAGAATGATCAGTCATAAATTCTTCTTCTCCAAAATGTTCGTATTACTTCCAATGCAAACATCACTTTAAAGGGGAATCCATCCATCTTTCTTGATTAAATTGCGGGATAATGGGCTAGTACTTCTTCAAACCTTTGAAGAAATGTCCACGATTTCAAATGTCTCATGACTTTCTGTTATTTGATTACTGTAATTGAAATTGTTTGGGCGAACTTGATGTCTTATTTTATCCTCACATTTTGGGACTTGAAACCAGTTGAGCGATGATGTTCTTGATCATTCTGTTTCAAAAAATAAATCAGCAAAAGCATTTTTATGTAATAAATAGCTAAAATTCTTATCCGGAAAAGTTCCTAATGCATTAATATGCTATAAGAAAAAGGCCGATCAAGGTTTTTCGCTAGTATGACATCATTGTTATCCAAAGACATAATACTGTTTGTAAAAGGAATTCATTTTGACAATCCTGAATTAAGGTCATTGTCGATAGTTCAAAGTATCTTCTGACCTTAGAATAGTGGGATTATGGTGATGATTTTATGGTGTTTTGCCGAATCGTGAGAGAAGCTAATGATGAGTTATGGAACTGGCAAATTGAATTGACGTTATTTTTCAATTCAGGATGCCATAATTCATAATCTTCACTGAAATTGAGGCCCGTGCATCCTTTTGTAAATCTGAACTCTCTTATATCATTTTCAGTCATATTACGCATACGATTGAAATGATGTGAACTTTTTTTCTTAATACTCTGCTTAAAGCTCACTGATCGATAGAATGAATTTATCATAATTGTTAAAAGTACTGATACTAACTGTAAACTTAAAATTTTCTTCTTCTTTTGACGAAATTATCATTTTGTGAAATCGTTAAAACGTAATGTGTGTGTGAATTCTACTTATATACTTTCTGCAGAGTATCAAAATACTGTTCTCAAAACTACTTTTATCAATAATAAAATATCAGTAGTGTCAGCTGTGTTCTTAACCTATTTTTAATGCCACACTCAGAGATTTGTTTAGAGCAATTTTTTTCTGTCCAATAACAGACACTTGACTAAATTATACATCGAAAAAAACATGGCAACTAAGAAATTTCTAGAAAACGGGTTCCTTAAATTTGCTTAGTTCCGGATACAGCTTGTAAGTAACGTTACACAAAAGATGAGGCGGTATCAACTACTAGGAATTTTTTTTTAAAATCAAAGTTTCTTGAAGGGTTTTGAGAAGTGTTTTTTTTTTCTAATTTTTAGAATTTATTTACAATGTATTTAATTTCATGAAAAACGAATATTTTCTCTTTTTATTAGCCTACTTTCCCGTTAAAAATAAAAGAGACGAAAAAAGCATTAAAATTGGCTTAATGCATCTAAAAAATGTCGCCAAGTCCAAAAAATATCGCCAAGTCCAAAAAATATCGCCAAGTCCAAAAAAATATCGCCAAGTAAAAAAAATATCGCCAAGTAAAAAAAAGTCAAAAAGAAACAAAAAAATGAAATAAATATCGAAAAATTAAAAATTTGAAAGTAGGGTATTGAGATGGGGAATTTGTGTGTCTGTCGGTCGGTCGGTCTGTCTGTCCCCCCCTAATAACTTTTGAATGAACATTCCGATTTGGACAAACTTTTTTTTGTTGGAAAGATCTCGGCGAGTACAGCTCATTCCCATATTTGATTTTTCGATTTGAACAATTTTTGGTGCAACTTTAAACCGTTCAAACAACCTGGCCCGCGATATTAACTGTTTAGTTAACAGTCCGATTTGAACAAACTTTTTTTTGTTCGAAAGATCTTTTCAAGGGTACTTCATTCCCGTATCTACATTTTCGATTTGAACAATTTTTCGTTCAACATTGAACCGTTTAAACAAGCTCTCACCCCTAATAACTTTTGAGTGAATCGTCCGATTTAAACAAACTTTTTTTTGTTCGAAAGATCTCGGCAAGGATACTTCATCCCCGTTTTTAAATTTCCGATTTGAACAATTTTTCGTTCAACATTGAACCGTTCAAACAAGCTCTCACACCTAATAACTTTTGAATGAACAGTCCGATTTAAACAAACTTTTTTTTTTGTTCAAAAGGTCTCGGCAAGGATGCTTCATTACCGTATTTAAATTTTCAATTTGAACATTTTTTTGTTCAACATTGAACCGTTCAAACAACCTTTCCCCACATAATAACTCTTAAGTGAACCGTCCGAATTGAATAAACTTTTTTTTGTTCGAAAGATCTCGGAGAGGCTCATTCCTATATTTCACTTTTCAATTTGAACCATTTTTCGTTCAATGATGAACCGTTCAGAAAAAATTTTAACATGAGCGCCTACGGAGAAATTTAAATTGAATGTTGATTCTGAACTTCAAGGCGGATTCCCTTCAAACTAACTTTGTAAGAAAATGGTTTTGATAAATAATGTATTGTAAAGTACTTTTCTGAATAATCTTCTGTGAGGACTCTGATTCCGACTCCGACTCCGCAAACATGGCGGAAATGTAGGCTCAGAAAAAATGACTGACTGGGCAGACGATTTTTTGTTTATTTATTTATTTGTTTGTTTAATTTATTATTATTATTTTTTTTATCAGACGATTTTTTTTTTGTTAACAAAAATTTTTCATTCACGAGAGCATTTTATTCCTTATTTATATTTAACAACTGGCAACGGATTAAAAATGAAATTCAAGACATTTTATTAACGAACAAGTTTTTTTTCTTTCTTTGATAAAATGTGTTTTGAAGTTCTTTGTACTTTTATTTTATTTATCTATTTATTTTTCTTTTGAAAACGATTGTGGAATTTTTCTACGGAAGAACTATAACAGTTACATTCTTTAAAAGGTGCGACAAAACTTTATTGACTCGTTTATTTACTTTTTACGTGTCTATTTTATCTGATGAGAGGGGTATATTTTGCTTTCAGAAATCAGCTTTAAGTGCTATAAAGATAATTTTTAGTTTCAGATAATCAAGAGAATATTGATCAGATGCTACAATGCCGATGTCGATGTACGGGAAAGTAGGCTCGTTCAGTTCTTGACAGAACTTCTTGTTTAACTTATATTAATATTTAAAGATAAGAGAAAAAATCAAGAGAAACCGAAAAACTGATAGTGACACAAAATTGATTATAATTAAAAAGATTAATTAAAATGAAATGTAACAAATTAAAAGGACGCAAGCAAAAATTTTGAGTCTGACTTATAGTAATTTTATAAGTCTGACTTATAGTAATATTATCTTCTTCATCCAATGACGCATCAAATTTCGTTGCAACATATGAGAAAAAATTATGTCTGCACAAATTAAGAACTCTATTGCTGAGAATCCACTTAAAAAAAAAAAAAAAAAAAAAAAAAAAGAAAGTGTGAGTCTAACACTTTAACGAACCTTTACAATTGTAATATCTTAATAATAATAAAAAAAATCTATATGTTTTAGGAGTTGGGTTGAAAAAATCGCAATGGTGAGATCCTCTGTTTACTACATGTAATTCATGGTTTATTTTTTTGTTTATTTATTAATTTTACGAACGTAGATTGGAGTCATTAATAGAAGACATTCATCACAGCTATCCCAATTGAATGCTCCTTTTACTAAGAAAACTTCAGCGAAATATTTGTTATTTTCTTATAGTTTTCGGTTGCGATTGTTGTATAAGGCAAACATTTTTATATTTTTCCTTTCTCTTTTCTTTCATTCATTCTCTCTCTCTTTTTATTCAAAAATGTATGCTATTTATTGCACAACCAAAGAAGTTGCCTCGAAAAATCAGCCACGCTTGATTTTCGTAGGAGTGCGGGAGTGAGAATGCCCGCTGATACTAATCTTCTATGATATTAAAATTAAGCCCATATAACTATTAAAAATGACAAAGCACTTCGCAACTAGAAAGTGAAACCGACTAACAAGTGCTTGTTACTTTCTTTAACGTAGTAAAGGAAGTATTGTGATCGGGACAAAAAAATTCACTCAAATTTTGGGTCTAAATTTTGATTTTGCTTTCCCCCGAATGAATGTTCAGCCAAGTTGGCGACAAATTTGTCAAAAAAAAAAAAAAAATATTGTTTGAATTTGGGTTCAACTTGGCGCTATTGGCGATATTTCGCGAAAAATTCTCTGAATGATGTTGAAATTGGCAATATTTAGAAAGTAAACCATTGTAAAACATTTTTCTGCACTGTTTCGTGGCAGATTAGGGGTGTAAATATTTGAATTGTTACCTTGCTCACTCCAAGCACTTTTTTTTTAACACTCAAGGCAACTACTAAGAAATTTACACGTAAACGGAAGTAGTGTGGGGTCCATACCAGATTTTTTTCCTTTTATGCATTACCAGACTTACAACAAAGCAAAAGTGAGAACTTGACTTTTCTTTCCAAGTTTTTTTCACCTATTTCTAGGATTAATCTCAATTTTATGAAATCAATATGGAATTGGGAACTATCTGAATTTCTTAGTGACAGTGTGTGTAAAATCCACTGACGATTGTGTAGCAAATGTGGTTTGGAACACAACCCTAATACTTTAAATACGTTTTGCGTTATCTTTGCGTGTTGAATGCTTTATTTACGCTTTCATTTGATGAAAATTACTGTAAATCATCAAATAAAAAATGTTTTATTACAAAAATTTTGTATTTTTCACTTTGTGCCATAGTTTTTGAGGTGAAATTTTTCCGCTCTTTTTCGAAGTTGCAAAACAACTATCAAAAATGAAAAATAATATTTCAACGCAAGTTGTATCACAAAATACATTAGTCCTTCTTTATGTGCAACAATTTTGAGAACAAATTTCCAATTTGTTCATTTTCAAACAAGTAAGTTTATCTTAACTATTTCGCTTTGCCCCGCATTCCCCTACTATAGCGAAAAGTACTTTTAACTAATTTATTTTTGATGCAATTTTGAGTACAAAGAAAATTATTATAAGTGTCATCGTAAACTACTAGGAAAAGTTAAGAAAAGAGGAAAAGGTGTAATCTTTAACTACAAAATATATTGCTGGTTTGGCTAAAAACAGTTTGCTTTTTAAAAAAGAAGTTGCAAATATTACCAACAACGCCAACGTTGAAAATAAATTGCTATCTTCCAAGAACGACAATGTAAACAAAAACAATATTTGATAAAACAAACATTTCTGCAGGATTGCCTCCAGCTCAGAAATTGCTCCCAATTTATGACATAATAGTCCCCACTTACTGTTGTTTGCGTAACTGCGTCGAACAATAAATTCGTAAAACTTTTTTGATGTCTCTGTCACTTTTCTTAAATAAATAAAAAATCGCTTCATTCAGTCCTTTTCTTTTATTATCTCGTTAAATAGATGTGCGTGTATGAAATCAAAGGTCAGAAAAAAAAAAAAGAGAGCCCGTTTCCCCCTAACCCCTTGTCATTTCTTAACATTCGAATTATTCGGCTTGAGGAACCGCACTCTAGAACCGCCTATAAGCTTTTTCCACCAATAATATGTAAGCTTAGAACTTGAACTTGCGTGTTGCCACATACGTATATAAAAAGTAGCTGCGTACTTTGTCATAGGGTTAAAAAATATCCTTGCGGTCATTGAGGCTTTCAGAATTTCGTCAAGCATTGACATCTCAAGTTGTTTCGAATATCTTTTTCCTGTGATAAGGTAAAATATGTTTCAAAGCTTTTTTGTTTATGCTTTAGGATTGTAAATTTTTGCTGTATAATATTGCATGATTGATTTCGCTAGCGAAGCTTATATTAATGCAGGAAATCATGCATATATGTTGTGCACGATATTTTGAAAAATTATTAGCATAAATTAGCAGGTTCATTTTTTGTTTGAATGCTTTGTAAACCCTTTTGACTAGCTAAAACAATATTTTAGTCATTCCTTTTAAACAGAGTTATTTTAAAAGTTCCTACAAGAAATTGATTTTTTTTTCACTTTTATTCTTCAAGCAATACGAAATAGGGAGAAAAATAAAATAAAAAAGAATTCATATTGTATTTGAACCGTTTATTTCAAAACCTAGTCAAAACGTCAGACGAATTTAGTGTTTTGAGAAAAACAAATAAAATTGTTTTGCTACCTACTGCTATTTATTCAGGCGTTGATAAGCTTTTCTCCCAATTTTTGTAGGATATCATAATAAAAATATGAATATTAGTTAAGAACATTACTTATTTACTTAGCACTAACTAATAAAATTATTGTGTAAGATATATATTATTTGCCCTGTCCTAGTTAGTGGAGAGCTCTCCGTGCACCATTTTGACTATGCTCTCAGTATTAGTGGTTAGCCAGTGCAAAATATTGGTATAGAAATACCCATATTCAACCAGTAACGTTTTAAAATTTTTTAAATTTTGTATTTTCTCTGCATTCATAGGAACCTACAATGATAACGGTAAAATAAGAAAGTCAAACCAAAGCGTGAATCAAGAGTTGATAAAATACGAGTGTAAAATGCAAATTAATATTCAATAATTTTTTTTTCTTGTCTTTTCTGAGGGATACGCCTTTTCAGAAAAGCAATTTTGGGAATTTTATTTTTTCAGGAGTGAAAAATGTTGACTGAACGAATCTATTAATTTGTGACTATATCACCACTCTTTTTGCACTACTTTGGTCGTAAAAACAACAACAACAGATGTTTATAAGTATAGATAGTTTGAAAATGTTCGTTTTTCGTCGTTTTGGAACACCTCTACCTAATATTTCTTTTGAGTTAGTTATTATTCCTATTTATTTATATATTTATCTATTAATTATTTTTTTTGTAATACCTTGGCCACCACCTTTTAAAATCAAAAACATCTTCAGATGTGACTCTTTGGATAGCAAATCTATTTGTTTAACTAACCTCCAAAAAAAGTATTAAAAAAAAGGGGGGGAGGGGGGCCAGTAATACAAGCGGAACGGAGAAGATGACGTCAAGAAAAAAAAATCTATAATGCTAAAACCACATGACAGACGTCTCTTGACTGGTTTTTGCCCTAAAGCCGAATTTTAACGTGTTGACTTCTTTCTATAAATGCAAGGCTTTTTATTTCTATCCGCACTAAATTGTGCATTAAAGAATTATGTGGCACTAATTACTCAATTTCAAAAGAAATGGCTTTTGACTGGTTTTTGAAATAACTTTGAAGTTTACTTGAAACAAACTCGTTCATTCGCGATTTAAAATTGCTACTGCTTAAATCAAAACTTATAAACTTATTACCAAATGTTATGCAGTGAATTAATGTTGAAACGTTTATTAAAATGATCAAGAATATTGTCAAAATTATTCTTGAAAATCTTTAATAAATTTGAAAAAGTGAAAAGCCAATAGGAATACCACGGCATTTTATACTTATTGTCCTTTATAAAATAGTGGTTCAATAATCATTTAATATACAGGTAGTCAAATTTTAATTAATTTTCTTTATGAACCCTTCATAGCTCATGGAATGGTGCATAAAACTTGTTGCTTCATTTTTGATGCTTTTCGAAAGAATAATTGGTCACTTAAATATTGTTCGTAGATTGCTTACTTCTACACCATAAATTCTATTTAAAATACATGTAACTGACCACTCAGCAATGCTTTGATTCCATAAAACCTAAGTAAGAACAAAAAGAGTGCCATGCATTTAAATTAGTTATTTGCATTTATTTCGTGGCTTAATTGCTAATGGTTTTACTATGGTGTTATGAATAATTTTTTTTTTTAAAACCTTTATAATATAATTTGCGATAAAGAAGAAAACTCCTAAATATTGAAAAATAGAGATGAATAAATGTAAATAGCTGGTACATACACTGGCGGAAAAAAAATCCCAACACCAAGAAAGACTTGCGCTAGATAAACGAAAAATGGTAGGCGTGTTTATACGACTGAAAGATGACATCGATTCAAATTTCGCGCTCCGTGCATAAGTGTGGCGCAGCTGGCGTCACTCAGAACATGTAAATAAGGCTTGTTTTAAAAGCGTGTTGCAAAGCTCGAGAGTATTATTTTTCCGTGAAATTTGACGCATTGCGTTCATGTTAGTCAGGAATGCCTTTAAGAAGACGAAGAAGCCATTATCAACAGCTCACCGAGTTTGAACGAGGTCGTACAATTTGGCTATGAGAAGGTGGATTTTCATTTCGTGATATTCCAGAAAGACTTTGGGGGAATGTTTTCACTGTGAATGATTATTGGAAGATATGGTTAAAGGATGGTACTACCTCAAGAAGATTGAGTTTCGAACTGCCACGTGGCACGACTGAGAAGGAAGTTCGCCGAATCCTGCGCACGGCTGTGGCACATCGTACTGCATCTGCTGCTGACATTCCAGCTGCAGTTGGTACCGTCGTGATCGACCCAAAGAACGGTAAGAAAACACTTACTTCAAGGACAGCTCTGAGACAGGTAGCCTGTAGCCGGTATTCCATTGACTGCAAACTATTGTCGTTTGCGACGGCCAAGACTGAATTCACTGAAGGTCGGAGTGGATATCTGTTGCAATTTCCGATGAACACAGATTCTGCCTCGATGCCAGTGATGGTCGTATGTTGGTCAGAAGGAGGCCAGGGGACCGCCTGTATCCAAGCTGTCTGCGGCCTAGACACACGGGACCTACGCCTGGAGGCATGGTTTCGGGAGCAATTTCCTTTAACAGCAGGAGCACTCTTGTGGCTATCCCAAACGTACTGACTGCAAATTTGTCGTCAGTCTGGTAATTTAACCTATAGTACAGCCCTTCATGAGTAGCATTCAGGGGGATTTTTTCAACAGGATAACGCTCGCCCTCACACCGCTATTGTAACGCAATGTTCTCTACAGAGTGTTGGCATGTTACCATGACCTGCAAGATTACCAAATCTGTCTCCAATTGATCACGTATGGGATATTGGACGGCAACTCCAGTATCATCCATAGTCAGCAATGACTGTCTTAGTATTGACACAGCAAGTGCAACAAGTAGGGCACTTCATACCACAAAGTGACATTCGGTACCTGTAGGACACAATGTAAATTCTGGAGGTTACACCGGCTATTAAAGTAACATATAATTTCACATTTGCACAGCATTTTCTTGAGCTTAAATTAGCCAGTGATCTTGTACATTTAATCAATTAAACATGTTAACTAGACAATTGCATAACCCAAATTTCATCACTCTACAGAAATTTTTTCTTGGTGTTGGGATTTTTTTTCCGCCAGTGTATAAATACGAATGGAAAAACAAAGGTAGAAATATGAATAGAGCAATGTTGGTTGGTTTTCAGTGATTACTAGTCATTATGTTCCTCTTTCTGGCCCTTGATTTTTGGTGGAATCACTAATTGTACCACCAAGTGTTCATTTTTGAGCTTAAACCACAATGTTCTATTAGTTTCAAAAGCACAACTTACATTTTTTTTGTTCTCAAATGCATTTTTTGTACCAATATGCTTATCGATCTATTAAGTGGAAACAGCACTTTATTACTTCCTACTGCAATAAATTCTAATACTTTCGAGAGCGTTAATCAGTTTTCATATCTTGATTCTTACATTTCAAATGGTAATAACACTAAACTTGAAAATCGACACTTGATTTTTTCGGGCAAATAAATGTCTTCTTGGACTAAGGAGCTTTTAAAAATCTAAACTGCTATGTATTAAGATAACTAAAACTCTTTATATTGCTCATACTAGACCAATTGCATTCTACGGCATTAAAGGCTTTTAGAAAAATCGTTTGAAGATCGACTTTTACTTTGAGAGAAAATTGCTCCAAAAAATATTTGGCTCACTTTAGAGAAGATGATAGATGGATAATTTTGTTTAACAATGAAATCTGTAAAAAATACAAACAAGAAACAACCTTGGTCGAATCATCAAGTCTTGACGTATCAAATGACTTGGGCATTTTTATTTGTGACAGCTCGAACCCAGTTTAAAAGGTAACCTTTATTGGTGCGAAAAGTAGCAGGAAAGAGGAAGATCTCGCACAAGGTGGATAGACTGGATAGAGGCAGAATCTTAGGATATAAAAATTTTAATTGTACCAGGAATTGTTGTGTGTGTGTGTGTGTGTTTTTTTTTTTTTTCAAAATATCACCACCATTTTCTTCATCACCCATTATTAATTGTAACTAAAAGCATGCTTAATCAAAGCAGTCCGTTGTTCAAAAAATTTTTTCCTCCATTTGTGATTATTCGGACGAAAAAACCTATTTCGTTCTGATTTTTTTATCGTTGGAGTGACAGAAATATCCCGCACAATGATTCCCAATATGAGGAGGGTTTATCACTTGTCTTTTTATCTATCATTTCTGAAAGGATGACACAAAGGGTCAAGTACTCCTTTCGAGTACCTAAGGAGAAAACGTTGTCTGATTTTTTTTTCTAAAAAGTTACGTACACAAAGAACGCAGAAGATCTTGGTTTAAAAGCGTACCATATCTAGCTTTTCTAGACTGGAAGATAACTTGTGGTTCTTTTGGGGTTTTCCCTTCGGTTGTTTTGCTGCGATTTTCCAACTCTTTATCGAAAGTTTTAAATTTTACATATAAAGATATACCCTGTCAGAAAATAAATGCATTGCACCCAGAAAAATTAAGCCACAAAAATCGGCAAGCTAATTTAATTTGAATGATTAATGTAAATTATTAATGCTTCAGCACCAATGACTAACGGGTATTTGTGCATCACACATTGAAAAGAGTCATTATTCAAATTATCAGGTAATTATAGTTTCAGTTTTTAATGAGAAAATTTTTGAAGAAGGTTGCCTTTTTTTAGACACATATAAATATACGATTATTTTTATGTTCTCGAAAGGGACCATATCATTGGTAGAAGCAGATTGGTTGAACAAACGAATCAGCAAGCATATTTGCCCAAGTACGTATGATAGGATTCTTGCTCAGATTTAACATCAGTGTTCAATTCATTTCAAAATGCCTATCTTTTTGAAGCGTTCATTTATTAATTTTTTCAAAGCTAACATAGCATATCCCTATCAATTATGATAATAGCATCGGACATTATGTTGCATCTTTTTTGGTGTACCATCCTACTCAAACTTTTGTGTAGGTTGGTTGTCATCTAACTGCGATATCAAGTACAGCTCTTGCAATAAGTTGGTTTCACTATGAACCAATCTACAGCTGTTGAGTTTCTCTTTGCAAAATCAACCTTTGGAAGTTTTAACTTAGTGAAACATTGTCTTTTTGAGTTTTCTTATCACATCAATTACGTCATGTAAAACGTATACAACTTTACATTGACTTTTTCTGTCTACTTTAATTGAAATCGACATAGTTTATTGAGGACACAATGTTGCAAAATTACGTCTGAGTTTTAAAATATTACTAGTGAAACAAATAACTAAATAATGACTCTGTAAGCAATAGGTAGTAAACTGTTGCAGAAATTGTTAAATGGAGGCCATGAATATTCAACATGCACTCGTAATAAGCTAAATCTGGTTAGACGATGTATATGGATGTAATATATTGTATTTGACGAAATTTTGGCGAACATAAAAGTTTGAACGGAGCGTAGAAAAGTAACCACCTTTAGCTTTTGCTTTTATCAAGCAAAAAAAAAAAAAAAAAAAAACGAAAAATTATTTTACAATAAAACAAAGCAGCATTGACTCTAAATATGAAATTGTACATTGTAGCACTAGCTTACATTTTGTCTTTTTCATGTATACTTATGAACTATGAATATAAAATGTTTATGAATTAAGAAGATCTCTCCATATCTGATGACAAAAGTCAAGAAATAGTTTTCTTTTATTTTCTTTTATTTCTATGGATGAAATTTGATTTTCAGCTTACTTTCCCGTTAAAATGAGAAAAAAGACGAAAACAGCATTAAAAGTGGTTTAATGCATCATAAAAATATCGCCAAGTCTAAAAAAAAGTCAAAAAGGAATTAAAAAAATAAAATTAATATCGAAAATTTAAAAAATGGAAAGTAGGGTTTTGAGATGGGGGAAAAATGTGTGTCGGTCTGTCTGTCCGTCCCCTCCCCTCCCCCTAATAACTTTAGAATGAATCATCCGATTTGAATAAACCTTTCTTTTGTTGGAAAAAATTCGGCGAGTACACTTCATTCCTGTATTTCGCATTTCGATTTGAACAATTTTTGGTTCAACTTTGAACTGTTCAAACAACCTGTCCCGCGATACTAACTTTTGAGTGACCAGTCCGATTTGACTAAACTTTTTTTTGTTCGAAATATCTCGGCAAGGATACTTCATTACCGTACTTAAATTTTCAATTTGAAGAATTTTTCTTTCAACATTGAACCGTTCAAGCAACCTTTCCCCCACTTAATAACTTTTGAGTGACCAATCCATATTGAATAAACTATTTTTGTTCGAAAGATCTCGGCGAGGACGCCTCATTCGCTTTTTGATTTGAACCATTTTCGCTCAATTTTGAGTTGTTCAAAAAAAAAAAAAAAAAAAACATTAGGCGCCTACTAAGGTATGTTTGACAAAATATGCAGTCTCAGATAATAAAAAAATATTGTTCAGATGCAAGAATGCCGAGTCGATATACGGGGAAGTGGGCTCGTTTAGTTCTTGAAAGAACTTCTTGTTAATTTTATTTGATTTTGTTGTGTCAGGTCTAGTTTTGTCTTTACATCAAGTGTTACACCGTCCAATCATTATGAATGTTTCGTCAAATAATCTCTTCGCAATATAAAATTTCCGCCAGATCACTGAATTTATTTTGGTTTATATTTATTATTTTATTTTTTTCCCAATTTCATAAAAAGAAAAGATAATAAAGTACTTGATGATGTAAATTGGAATAAATGGGTCGCCTTCGTATATAAATCACGTTTGTTTTGCACAGTTTTGATTCAATTTAGCGGATAATTTAATAAAGCTGGCTTTTGTTTTGTTTTGACGATTTAATTCATTAAAGAGCTTGATTCAATGAATCACTGATTCAATTCGCCAGCGTCCACTGTAGTTCGTTAAAAGAAAAAAAGATAATCAAAGCAAAATTCTTAAAAAGATAGTTCAAGTACTGTGGCATAACAAAAAGATCCGATGTGTCGTTATCTTCTATGTGCTCCGTAAGACGACTCATTTGCTTATTTTAAAATCTTTGCTTTTTCTTTGCGAGTATTGTTCTGTGAAAGAATTATTAATGGCCACAATAATGGCCCATCTTCTTCGTGCAAAGAATAGAAATTAATCACTGTCATTTATTGTTTGCATTTCCTTTGCACTAACTTTTGTAGACTCGTTTGAAATTAAGAATGAGCTTCGGGTCCAGGCACTATATTTCAAGTAACTTCTGAGAACACTTTTCTTGTGACAGTTATAGTTAATATGGAATTTCGTTTTTAATTTTGATCAAAAGTAGAACATTTTTGAATCTTGTGAGCTTACCTTTTTTTAGTTCCCCTTGCTCCGAATGGAAATTTCTCAAAATGTTGTTTCGAGCCTACCTATTTAAACATTGGTTACTGTTTCAAGCCAGGAAAATCGAGAATCTTTGATTTTTTTTTTTTTTTGAAAGAGTAAGCTGTAATCACGAAATGTTTTTGCTTGTTGTTAGGGATTTTTAATGGAACGTTTTATGCATCTTTGTTACTTTCAAAAAAAAAAAAAAAAAAAACAATTAAGTTTGGAAGATTTTTCAATGTTTTTCCATGTATAAAATGCCTATCTACGCATGCCTCTAGCATGCTTGCATAAGTATACTCCTACGTGGTATGTGGGAAAATTTACGTAAGCACTACGTTTGTACAAGCATCTGGATCAAAATTGTCTGAAGCACGCATAAGTTGGTTTGCGAAAGCGATAGCTGGTTTATGGTCTATTTCACATTTATTGCAGAAAATTTCGAGTTCTCTAACTAAAATCATGCCGAAAATACCATCCTTTCCTCCGTTTTAATGAGGAATGTAAAATTAACTATCAAAGCACTCACAAACACGAAATGAAAATGTGATAATAAATTTAAAATGACACGAGTGTTTTAACAAAAAAATATATGTCGTAAATTAAAACAAGTGTTTAAAATTATAGGATGTGGGTATACTTTATGGTATTTTTTTTTTAGGTTGTCAGCACACTGATCACTGTCAGTCCATTTACTCAGGAGACAAATATGAAATTAATTTAGCTTCTGAACCAGATGTAAATGTTTGTGGGTGTGCCCACCCACACCTATTTTCCGTGGGGGTAGGTGTTCTCAATTTTCCACGATCTCGAAATTTTGGCGATCATATTGTTCAATTCCTTACCATCATAAATCTTCTCTTTTACTGTATGTGAAGTACATGCTTAGAAAAGCCCTGAGGGAAAATCTTAAATTTTATTAAAATTCGATCTTTGCATACTTCCTGTCTCGCTCTCTTTTGTTTCACTCCAAAAGTATCTGGATAATTTATTGAAACTGAATTTTAATCCTGGGTTGTCGAGAGCCCAGCTGGCTCCTTGCCAGTTTGGTCAACCATCCACCTTCCATAAAATGTTACTCTGATTTCGAGCTGGACCACCCTGTGATCCTGTCTGGCCCCTAGTTTCCTACTTGGTTGGCATGATCACTCGTCGGCCCCACTGGCCCAGTTACCATCCTTAAAGTTAAGTACGTAGTTTCATCAAAAGAAATAGCAATGATCAGTGGTGGATTTACACAATTGGGGCATGGCGCAAAGCGGTTTTAGGGTCCTCATTGACTAACGTAAACATTTTTTTACGTGCAGTTTTGATTTTTTTCGAGTTCCTTCCTAATTACGACATGATAAATCTGCGACTGAATATGGTGCCAACATTCTCAAGAATTTTAGCTGCTTAACCTACCCGATCATAAAACGTACTCTTAGCATAGCTATTTAGCATTATCCACAGACTGGTGTTGTTTGTCGGCCGTTTTTATTTCATGATAGCATCGTTTTTTATCAAATTTGTTGTTAATTGCCCCTTTATCGTTGTTATTAATTGATTGCTATCTAACGGAACTGAAAATTTTGAAATTTTTTGTCGTGCATCCCCGATTAATCTCTCCCTATCTGGCAACAATGGAACGCAGCGATATTGAGCGACCTCTGCGCTTTTTGGCTCGCGTACCACCCCTCCGTAGTCCTTGCCCCCGAATGTGTTTGTTCTGCGCGAGTGTTGCACTGCGGGTTGCAATACCATCTCGAGGCAATCAGCTTTTGTCTTTGAGTTTTTTTTTCGGCGCGATAAAGGGAAAACGGAAAAAGCTGCAAATGCCAGGCAGCTGTTCCGTTGCCTACTTTTTGCTGTGGAGAAGCAGTAGGGAGGGAGGAATTGCTTTATTTTATTTTATTGTTGTTATTTTTTGCTTATTTTCTGGTTTTAGAATGGAGAATCTTCTCGATGAAATAAGTAGCTTTATCTTTACTTTTGCGGGGAGTGTCGCGGATTTGAACTTCAGAGCATTTTATAAGATTTATCAACCGTGACAGGAGAATATTTTTTTCCCTCCAGCCGACTGATGAGGGGAAAAATACTTCTTTTTTCCCTGATGCGGTGCCAACCTTTTTTTTTTATTGCGAGGGCCCCACCTCATAAAGGCGGATCCTGAAAATTTTCAAGGAAGCAATTGATTTTTGTTATTTACTCGTTTCTTAATATCCTGGTTGCACAAATGAGATACAAATGTTTTAATGTGTAATTTTGAAACATTTCAGGAGTTGAGCTCAAAATCTCCCCCCCCCCCTTCACCTCATTTTATCGATGGCCGTCTAAAATTGCATTTTTTTCTCTTCAATATCGAAAGATTGCTGGGAAAAATTGCTGCGTTGACCGTAAGTTGCCTTTTTACTTTCAATTCAGAAAAGTACTAGAGGCAAGGTGCATTGTCATTTCGAAAATATTTCAATGGAGCCATGTTCCTGATACGGGCGATTTGTTTCCATACTTTTTGAACAATGTTTGCTAATACGGAGCCCATTGAAGAAATCTATTGGGTTCCTTACTCTTTGCAAGCGAATGATAGTATGTTTGGTAGGAGATTTAAATCAAAACGAAAATCAATTGTATTTATATATTTGTCTTTCATATATACATCAAAGGAATAAAAAAAGTGACACTTTTAAAAGCAAGAGCGAGTTAACAAATTTTCCTTGTATTTTTTCCGCTCTTTTCCATGATTTTATCACTTACATTTTTTTAAATTCTTTGTTTTCCCATGGGCAATATTGTCGGTATTGAAGCAAAGGCTAACTGTGTAAAACATATGTTTTGAGCCGTTATCTACTGTAACTTTTGAGCTGTGAAAATTTTTAGTAGTTGCAGTCGAACTTCCTCATACCGAAATTTTCTGTATGTTGATCTCCCAGCAACTTTATACGGCCATCACACAGAAAAATTGTTTCTATTAGGTTGTTACATAATAATTGGCCGCTAATAATATAAGCCTTTTCTGCAGACCATTTTTACCAACACAGTAGTGATGAACTAACACCCCTACAACGTGTAGTTGGATAGTTCGCATGCTATATAATTGAGTTTTGGCTCGTTGCTAACATTTAATAAGGTCATGGAGCAGCGGGACGTGTAATTCGTGATTCTGTGACAATTCCGTCATGGCCTTTTGTTGGCTTTAACATTGGCCAAGCATCTGCAATGCTCGGGATGTGACCAGGATAAGTTAACGGACAGTCCTTAGGTTTCTTACCAAGTTTTGTAGCGGCGATTTGGCGATTGAACTAGAACCTGGAGCCAGCCGTCCTATGTGGTGTGATATGGACTGTTTACGGCAAAAGCTCGCGTCCCAATCAACGTCAAAGGTACGACAACTTAAAGTCAATCCATCTGTAGCACCACAGACAAATTTTCAACATTTGGTGGCAACGGATATGTTGGAAAAGCTCGGCACATCAGCTAACAAATGTGCAACGTCTACAGCGCCTATAAATGTGCAAATCGCTGCAGAAACGCAAGGTTAGTGACCCATTCTTGCACTGTATCTTCATTGCAGACGACAAAGGTTGTTGCACGACAATCACAAGCTCAAAGCACAATGATTTCATAAAAATAACTTGTGAAACATATGCCCAAACCAAGCCTCCACCCACAGAAGATCTCCCTCTCTGTTAGGTGGTCTATCAAGACCTTGGCCCATAATGAGCTCCTTCAGCTGGTCCAGATCATTAATACGAATGCGTACTGTCGTTTTTTGAACAAGTAACGTATAAAACTTTTCAGAAAACCACCAGTACCAGTCAATAGTTTCAATCCCATACTCCTGTAAGATTGATGACGTTTTGCTGTCTTGATTAGTGCCCGACAAAACATTCAAGCCTTGGGATATGAGTTTCTGAAGCATTCCCCTTATTCACCGGACTTGGCTCTGATCAGCTGTAGCTGTCACATGTTGCGCCATTTAAGCAGGTTTTTGAGGAAAAAACAGTCCGCGAATGAGGATGTTATGATTTAAGGCGTTTTGGGGAGTTTTTTTTTTATTAATGTGATGTCTACTTCAGGAACAGTGGCATTTTTGTACTCAAAACTCGTAAAGAAGCTTGTACTTTTGTCGACAAAGGTTCCTTTTTTTGAAGAAAATACGTTATTTTAGTTTTGACGCTTGTTTTTCTTATGTTTCTATTTTGGCCAATTATGGAACAATCTAATATAAATCGAAATATTTTTCGGGACATCACATTTCGATTTTTTTTCTACTTCATACAGTTTGCCTTACGAAAAATGAAAGTTATAGTGATTATAAGTTCATTAAAGGTCACCTCATGAATAAACTGGGCTTAAATGGTCGTTGTGACGTACCGGAGTCCTTAACTCCTCTCAAGTTTACTTCAAATCTTGAATGCAACCAGTACTATAGTAAAATTAGTTTCTGGCTATCCTTTTTCTCTGTTGGTTATTATTCCTGATCTTTTCAGCTTCAGTGAAACTTGTTTAAATTAAATAGAAGATATTAGAGAATGCAAAAGTTGTCATTTGTGATAAATTTCGTATTCCTGCAAGCAGAGTGTCTACTGTTGTAAGGAATCGGAAGGCTGGTGCTGTGATGAAAGTATTGATCCTTAAAGGAAACAATTGTTCAAAAACATGCAGTAGCGAAACAGAAGGTTTTTAGAAACTATGTCCGTAATTCCCAACCCCCCTGGAGGCTATTTCCCATGAAGTGGCGATTTGACTTCTTGAGGGGGCGATAAACTCGTTAGGGGCGTTATAGAGGCTAGCGCCTATGAAGGGTGATTTGACTTCTTAAGAGGCCGATAAACTCCTTAGGGGCGTTAGTTGGGCGATTGGTTTACAGTCAATCTCAAGAGAGGCTAAAAACGGTTGGGAACCACTGAACTATGTAGTACTCCATAAATGTTTCATAGTTATTTATTTTTCAATTTATTAACTTTCATTTAAAGCGATTCACATATAAATTTGAAAGAAAACAGTTTGATTTTAGCATAAAATGAGTAAATATTGACAATTTTAAAATATGCAAAAAATAACTACGTGTGCATTTGAATATTGTTAAGAGAACGGCACTCGCGTGTCATGTGTCATGTTTGAAGCAAGAAAGTGCCAGAAGACATATGGAACTCGGTAGCTTGTTGAGTTGTTCTGTGGCGATTAGTTTTGATAGGGTTGAAATATTTAACCTAAACACATCGACCTCTTCAAGGGGTGAATGCGCGAGGCTAAAGGTTATTGCAGTCTTCTTTCAGGTTTTTTCTCTTTCTCTTTCCCAGTAGGCCAAGGTCGGCCATTTTTCCACTTCATTGCATCCTGGCTGACTTTTTTTCTCCTTGGCACGTTGTCATGCGTGGATCAGCTTTTTGTTGACATCCCTGGGATGAACCGTCAACATGGTAAGTGGAGTGTTTTTTGGGGCTTGCTATAGGATGGCCTTTCTGCTCCTTTCATTAATCAATTGCTGAAGTTGCGGATGATATTAGCTCTCAGTTCCATTTTCGGAAATCTGGTGTGACGTGTTGTGCATGTGCTTGGAGGAATAGTCCTTTTTAGGTTTTGGCCTTTCCGGTTTCTTCCTTGCATAAGTTATTGAAATCTTGGAACGATCTGAGTAGCTCTTAATGTGATTTTCAGGAATCTGTTTTTGGTGTGTTTGTAGCATTGTTTTTATTTTTAGATGCTGTCCTTCCCCTCTGCTATTTGCTGAAGTTGTGGATCAGTCTACTTCTCAACTTCATTTCCAACGATCCCTTTCCTCTCTGTCTCTCTGGCGCTCTCTTTTGACCTTATTCCGAAAAAAAAAAAAAAAAAAATCCGCCGTGGATTCGCTTTTTAAATGAATGGTGTTTCTCTAGTCACATGTGAGGTCCACGACTTTACTCTTTAAAACAAAAACATGGAATACACTTCACTTTTTTCTGTCATTTGGTACCTGTTTCTTCCATTTTCTGCTGTGAAAGGTTTTGTTGTTTCGTTCCTTTTTATTAGCCTACTTTCCCGTTAAAAACAAAAGAAAGACGAAAAAAGTATTAAAAGTAGCTTAATGCATCTAAAAAATATCGCCAAGTCCAAAAAATGTCGCCAAGTAAAAAATATATCGCCAAGTCCAAAAAATATCGCCAAGTAAAAAAAATAAAAAGGTAAATTGAATATCGAAAATTTAAAAATTTGAAAGTAGGGTATTGAGATGGGGAATTTGTGTGTCGGTCGGTCGGTCGGTCGGTCGGTCGGTCTGTCGGTCTGTCTGTCCCCCCCTAATAACTTTTGAACGAACATTCCGATTTGGACAAACTTTTTTTTGTTGGAAAGATCTCGGCGAGTACAGCTCATTCCCATATTTGATTTCTCGATTTGAACAATTTTTGGTTCAACTTTGAACCGTTCAAAAAACCGGTCCCGCGATGCTAACTTTTGAGTGAACAGTCCGATTTGAACAAACTTTTTTTTGTTCGAAAGATCTTTTCAAGGATACTTCATTCCCGTATATACATTTTCGATTTGAACAATTTTTCGTTCAACATTGAACCGTTCAAACAAGCTGTCACCCCTAATAACTTTTGAATGAACAGTCCGATTTAAACAATTTTTTTTTTGTTCGAAGCATCTCGGGAAGGATACTTTATTACCGTATTTAAATTTTCAATTTGAACATTTTTGGTTCAACATTGAACCATTCAAGTAACCTTTCCCCACCTAATAACTTTTGAGTTGAACAGTCCGAATGGAATAAACTTTTTTTTGTTCGAAAGATCTCGGCGAGTACAGCTCATTCCCATATTTGATTTTTCGATTTGAATAGTTTTTGGTTCAACTTTGAACCGTTCAAAAAACCGGTCCCGCGATGCTAACTTTTGAGTGAACAGTCCGATTTGAACAAACTTTTTTTTGTTCGAAAGATCTTTTCAAGGATACTTCATTCCCGTATCTACATTTTCGATTTGAACAATTTTTCGTTCAACATTGAACCGTTCAAACAAGCTGTCACCCCTAATAACTTTTGAATGAACAGTCCGATTTAAACAATTTTTTTTTTGTTCGAAGCATCTCGGGAAGGATACTTTATTACCGTATTTAAATTTTCAATTTGAACATTTTTGGTTCAACATTGAACCATTCAAGTAACCTTTCCCCACCTAATAACTTTTGAGTAAACAGTCCGAATGGAATAAACTTTTTTTTGTTCGAAAGATCTCGGCGAGTACAGCTCATTCCCATATTTGATTTTTCGATTTGAACAGTTTTTGGTTCAACTTTGAACCGTTCAAACAACCTGTCCCTCGATGCTAACTTTTGAATGAACAATCCGATTTGAAGAAACTTTTTTTTTGTTCGAAGGATCTCAGCAAGGAGACTTCATTACCCTATTTAAATTTTCCATTTGAGCATTTTTTCGTTCAACATTGAACCGTTCAAGCAACCTTTCCCCACCTAATAACTTTTGAGTGAACCGTCTGAATGGAATAAACTTTTTTTTGTTTGAAAGATCTCGGAGAGGCTCTCCCATACATTTCCATATTTCGCTTTTTGATTTGAACCATTTTTCGTTCAATATTGAACCGTTCAGAAAAAAAATTAACATTAGCGTCTACGGGGAATTTAAGTTGAATGTTGATTCTGAACTTAAAGTCGGATTTCCTTCAAACTAACTTTGTAAGAAAATGGTTTTGATAAATAGTGTTTGTAAAGTACTTTTCTGAGTAATCTTCTGTGAGGATTTTGATTCCGACTCCGACTCCGCAAACGTGGCGGAAATGCAGGCTCAGAAAAAAAAAATGACTGACTGTGCAGACGATTTTTTGTTTATTTATTCATTTGTTTTATTTTATTTATTATTATTTTTTTTTTTTTGGCAGACGATTTTTTTTGTAACAAAAATTTTTCATTCAAGAGAACATTTTATTCTTTATTTATATTTAACAACTGGCAACCGATTAAAAGTGAAATTCGAGACATTTTATTAACGGACGAGTTTTTTTTTTTTTTCTTTTTTTTTTCTTTCTTTGATAAAATACGTTTTGATGCTCTTTGTACTTTTATTTATTTATTTATTTATTTTATTATTATTACTATTTTTTTTTTTTTTTGAAAACAATGGAGGATTTTTTCTACGGAGGAACTGTAACAGTTGCACTCTTTAAAAGGTGCGACAAAGCTTATTTATTCGTTAATTACTTTTTACGTGTCCATTTCATCTGATGAGAGGGGTATAGTTTGCTTTTCGAAATCAGCTCTATGTGCTAAAAGGGTATGTTTGACATAATTTTCAGTTTCAGATAATCAAGAGAATAATGATCAGATGCGAGAATGCCGATGTCGATGTACGGGAAAGTAGGCTCGTTTAGTTCTTGACAGAACTTCTTGTCTTCATCTATAGCAGTAGTTCTCAACGGGGGCGATACCGCCCCCCGGTGGGCGGTGGGCAGATGCTGAGGGGCGGTGAACAGATTTTGGGCAGTAGGGGGGCGATGGGTTTATTTTGAAATGTGTTTGCGAGGGATTGTTTTAGGCGGAAGTGGGAGAAAATCCAGTTCTCTTACTTCTCCAGGGATGGCTTTAAAATTATTTTCTGGGGATATCTCAGCACTGAACCCCTGATGCTTCTATTTACTTTCTCAAAGATCAGTGGCACATCTTAGGTAAGGGGGTGGGAGATATGGGTCATACCCCTCTCAATGAAACAACAAAATTGTTTGTAGAAATAACATGCAAAGACCTAAAGTTGCGTTTTTCGACCATTAATTTCGAAAACTTTCTAACCCCTCGCCCTCATGAAAACTTTCAGGCTATATGTAATATCAAAGATAGCCTGAAATTAGCCAATAGCAGTTCAATTTCCAAAAAGTGTTTGAAGGCAGGTCCCCACTTTAGTAGTGCAAGTCTAAAATAGCCTGTAATTGTGATCTTATGAATTAAATTTGAAAAATTGTTAGAGGACAAAGCCTGAATCCTCCCTCCCCGCTCACCTAACTTATATAGCCAAAACTCCTTTCCCCTATCACAGCCACTTTTGCTTACAATTTTAGTTTTAGACATTTATGTTAAAGCGTTCTCGAAACCTTCATTCTCAAACACAGACTAATTATTTAAAACATGATTGCGAGAGAATATCTTGAACTACCAGCCTTCTCTTTCAACAAACGTGACCAAAACGAGTTCAAATTTGTGCTTTTAAGAGGTTAGTTTCGGAAAAATTCTAGAAATTTTGTGTCATTAGACCATCGCTCTAACAGCACCAGAGTACAATGAAAAAAAAAAATTCCGTAGAAAACTCTCCAACCTTTACCATTCCCTCAACATCAACAAAAATAGTTTAAATTTAGACGTTTAAGACTTCAATTTCAGAGAACACTGAAAGGAGCTATGACCCCCTAACATGACTAAAATCAACCTTATTTTTGAATATTTTGCCTTCAATTTTGAGAAAAAGAAAAAATATATATGAGAGAGCTTTTTTTCCCTTGTTACTCAAAAAGAATTTCTCTGAATTGAACTTATCTTGAAATTTATAATCTTAACTTATTTTATTTCCTTTTCCTCCAATTAAAACTTGCAAGTATTTGTCCCACCTATGAGAAAAATCGAAGGTCCGGCTTTGTTATTGCTCATCCGCAGTAAAGTGCAATATCCGTATGTAATAAATGAGGAATGCGTATTGCATAGTTGCAAGTAAATAAGAAAAACACGGTTTGGGATTGGATAGTTTGGGGGAACTATTTGAACGCAGTCTATTTTTCAAAATATATGGGTTTTCAAATTAAAATATTGAAAACAACGCATTTTTATTTCAAACCGTTTTGTTCTTAATTACATTCAAAATGGGGCACTCATTTAATGAAACCATTCTAGGCACTTGGTTGTTTCTTTGACGCAGGTTTTTGGTGCAAAAAATTGGCCGCTTTTTAAAAAGAAAACTAGCTGCGTAGCCCGGCGTTGCACGGGCTGTAATGTAGTGAAGGCAGTTTGAGAAAACTACTCGCCACCAAGGCGGCTCGCCTTTAAAGAAATGAGGAAAGTTTAAACAGTTTACTCGCCGTCAAGGCGGCTCGCCTTTACAGTAGCGAGGAAAGTTTCAATTCACTACTCGCCGCCAAGGTGGCTCGCCTTTAAAGTACCAAGGAAAAGTTTAATAAACTACTCCCCGCTAAAGCGGCTCGCTAAAAAGCTTTCCTGCATCAAAGAATCAATCGAATTATTTTCACATGCTTCCTCAAAAATAAAGACGATGTCAAGTAGCGCATACTTAGCACTCTCCCTAAATTACAAATAAAATTCCTTTCCAAAAACAATTATTTCCAAACCGCTTTCTTCCGGTAAAATTAATTGCAAAATTCTAAACGAAAAAGTTCTTTTAATATTTGGATCGAAGCCAGAAAAAGTCCCTTCTAAAAACAGCAATTGCAATTTTATTTAAAAACACATTTTCAAAATGGTACCTGAGAAAAAATATGTCATTAATAATTAGAATAAAAACAATTGTTAGAACTTTGTTATAACACGTATTTAAAATGACAATGGAAAAAAATAACACTCTTTCATTTTAAAAAGTTCAATTTAATTAACGTTTTAATTTAGGGCCGAATTCAAGTGAAACACCATTGCAGTCGCTTCGAGGCGATCGCATATTGCAACCGCTACTGTAAGTCGAATTCAAGTGAATTCGTTTCACTTGAATCCAAATTTTGGAATTTGCGATTGCATTGGTGAGTTGCGATCGTCCGTGTTTCACTTGAATTCCTGCCTTAAAATCGCAACGGAAAGAAATAAATATCTTGGAATTTTAAATCAATAATTTAATTAACGTTTTAATTCAAAATGGCAACGGTAAGAAAAAATGTCTTGGAAGTTTAATCATTTATTAGGCTTAATCGCTTTAAACTTGACTACTTATTAATTGATATCTTCGCTAATTAAAATCGTATAATCATATAGATTGAAACTAATGAAGCCTGAAAAATTACCTATCTATCGGTACCTGGTTCGACTTTCAGTTCATTGGCGTTCAGGAGAAATAAGCGTGACATAGAAAGATAGAAAGATAGTTAGATACTCAGTTTTTAATATAAGTAGATTATGAAGAATAAAAAACTTTTGAAGCATAAGTTTTTTTACTTTATAGTTATTTTCAACTCTGTTTGTGCAAAATTATAGAGTTAAAACTGTAAAAAAAATGCTTTACCTCCTCCTCCCCCTCTTCCAGTTTCATGCCTGTAGGTAAAGGGGGCGTTTAAATAATTTTCAGTTCTAAAGGGGGCAGTAGCTGTAAAAAGGTTGAGAACCACTGATCTATAGCAATGGTACCCAACTTTTTATTTGCCCGAAGGTCGCATTTCAAACTAAAATGAACCTCGCAGGCCAGAACACATAGAAAATATATTTAAATATTTTTAGTTAACACAGGAAAACGAAGAAGAGGAGGGGGGGACAAGAATTGTAGTTTCCACATGCTTATTTTAAGATGACTATTTCCCAGGTAGCTCAAATTACCATTAAACATTTTATAAAAGTTTTTAAGCGGTTGTTACGACGGTAATAACCATTTTTCAACCTTTAAACAAGAAGTTCTGTCAAGAACTAAACGAGCCTACTTTCCCGTACATCGATATCGGCATTCTAGCATCTGATCAATATTCTATTAATTATCTGAAACTGAAAATTATGTCAAACATACCTTTATAGCACTTAAAGCTGATTTCTAAAAGCAAAATATACCCCTCTCATCAGATGAAATAGACACGTAAGAAGTAAATGAACGAGTAAATAAAGTTTTGTCGCACCATTTAAAGAATGTAACTGTCATAGTTCTTCCGCAGAAAAATTCCACAATCGTTTTCAGAAAAAAAAAATAAACAAACAAATAAAAGAACAAAGAACATCAAAACACATTTTATCAAAGAAAGAAATAAAATCGTTCGTTAATAAAATGTCTCGAATTTCATTTTTAATCCGTTGCCAGTTAATAAATATAAATAAAGAATAAAATGCTCTCGTGAATGAAAAATTTTTGTTAACAAAAAACATCGTCTGCCAAAAAAAAAAAAAAAAAACAATAATAATAATAATAAATTAAACAAAACAAATAAATAAATAAATAAACAAAAAATCGTCTGCCCAGTCAGTCATTTTTTCTGAGCCCGCATTTCCGCCGTGTTTGCGGAGTCAGAGTCGGAATCAGAGTCCTCACAGAAGATTATTCAGAAAAGTACTTTACAATACATTATTTATCAAAACCATTTTCTTACAAAGTTAGTTTGAAGGAAATCTGCCTTTAAGTTCAGAATCAACATTCAATTAAAATTTCCCCGTAGGCGCTCATGTTAAAAAATTTTCTGAACGGTTCATCATTGAACGAAAAATGGTTCAAATTGAAAAGTGAAATATGGGAATGAGTCTCTCCGAGATCTTTCGAACAAAGAAAAGTTTATTCAATTCGGACGGTTCACTTAAAAGTTATTGGGTGGGGAAAGGTTGTTTGAACGGTGCAATGTTGAACGAAAAAATGTTCAAATTGAAAATTTAAATACGGTAATGAAGTATCCTTGCCGAGATCTTTCGAACAAAAAAAAGGTGGTTCAAATCGGACTGTTCACTAAAAAGTTAGTATCGCGGGACAGGTTGTTTGAACGGTTCAAAGTTGAACCAAAAATTGTTCAAATCGAAAAATCAAATATGGGAATGAGCTGTACTCTCCGAGATCTTTCCAACAAAAAAAAGTTTATTCCATTCGGATGGTTCACTCAGAAGTTATTAGGTGGGGAAAGGTTGCTTGAACGGTTCAATGTTGAACGAAAAAATGTTCAAATTGAAAATTTAAATACGGTAATGAAGTATCCTTGCTGAGATCCTTCGAACAAAAAAAAAAAATTATTTAAATCGGACTGTTCTCTCAAAAGTTATTAGGGGTGACAGCTTGCTTGAGCGGTTCAATGTTGAACGAAAAATTGTTCAAATCGGAAATGTAAATACGGGAATGAAGTATCCTTGATAAGATCTTTCGAACAAAAAAAAGTTTGTTCAAATCGGACTGTTCATTCAAAAGTTAGCATCGCGGGACAGGTTGTTTGAACGGTTCAAAGTTGAACCAAAAATTGTTCAAATCGAAAAATCAAATATGGGAATGAGCTGTACTCGCCGAGATCTTTCCAACAAAAAAAAGTTTGTCCAAATCGGAATGTTCATTCAAAAGTTATTAGGGGGGGGGACAGACAGACAGACCGACCGACCGACACACAAATTCCCCATCTCAATACCCTACTTTCAAATTTTTAATTTTTCGATATTCATTTTACCTTTTTATTTTTTTAACTTGGCGATATTTTTTTGGACTTGGCGATATTTTTTGGACTTGGCGATATTTTTTTAGATGCATTAAGCTACTTTTCATACTTTTTTCGTCTTTCTTTTATTTTTAATGGGAAAGTAGGCTAAAAACGAAGTGTGCTATTTGGGTTGGTGTCAAATTTGCAACAATGATTCGAATGAAGATGATCGGCTGTTTTGGAAGGTTGCAAAATATTTTTTTCAGTCCCAAGCATTGAGCAAAACATCGAGCCGCATGGATCCACTTTGCATGCTACAAACGACCCGCTGGCCGTAAGTTGGACACCACTGGTCTACGGGATATTCTGTCTTTTCCTTAGCATTTCGTATCGCTTAAAATAAAACGAGTTTGCTCGTTTTTATTTATTAAATGTAAAAGGGACGACAATTTCATGGCATCAGATTAAATAATTTGTCCCCCCCCCCCCCTCCCTGTAAAGTTCTTATTTTCCATTAGGTATCCGAATCGATTTCCTCTACATCTTCAAACACTCAAAACTATGTGGTATTATTAATTCTTCTGTGGTTGTTTTTCTGTATCTTCTTGTTTGCGTATGAACAACATTGCTCACAACACTATGCTGCCATGCTAAGCATAGAAGTAGTGTGTGCAGTGTGCACTGTTTGTCAAAATTGAATCATTGTTACCAAGTAGTTCTTTGTGACGTGTTTTACATAAATGCATTGTTTTATTGTATACCCTCATTTGAGAAAGAGAAATATTTTTAAAAATTTCTGGAAAGGTGGCATCTGAATCAAACACATGGAGGCGCAAAACTTGAAAGAGCAATATCTCAGTTTGAGCTCGATTGCAGAAACCACATTTGTGTTTAGCACGGCAGTTAGTTATGTTTTTTTTTTCTTTTTCATTCTTGTCGCGTTCGGTGACAAACAATATTGTTCCTTAAGATCTCCATATTTCTCGAAAATTTTATCTTTTTTATTCACTTCATTTACAAACATAAAATGTTTTCTGAATACTTCTTTCGTTCTTGAGAGTGCAGTCATTTTCCTTTTAAACGCTATGTCCCACAAAAAAATAAAATAAAATAAAATAAAAAAAATAAAGAGAGAGAGATAAGAGGAAAAAAAAAGAAACTCATTTCGACTGTTCCATCTACATCAAGCACGCGGATATGCAATTCATTCTTTTTCAGTCATTTAGTCTTTTTCAGTCCATTTGCAAGTAAATTGCAGTTTTCGAACAGATGATTTTCCTGACTATGTTTTTAAACTTTTTAGTAAAGCCGGTCACAATGGCCGGACAGCATGTTTCGAGGCCAGCCAAGAGTCTGACGGTTCTTATTACACTGAAAGCTCTCCCTTGTGATTGCGCTCCCACACCTGCCTGAACCATTAAACTTTGCTGAACTATTGTTCTCTGTAATTAAACCGACTATTTGTTATACCAAACTCAGTTAATTTTTTAGTGCTAATTATTTATCCAATAACTGATTTTGATTTTTTTTTGTTCCGATAGTCGATGATTTAAAAGATTGTAGTAGTTAGTGGCATTAGTTAAAAATTGCCAACATGAAGAGCTTGATAGTTGAGCATTTTGTGTAACGCAGATGAAGCATCTTGAAGCAAAAGGGTGGAAGTGCCAAAGATTGAAAATTTGAAGACAACCAGTACACCCCAAATAGCACCCCTCCCCCCCCCAAAAAAAAAGAACAAGAGAAATTATCATCTGTTTTGAGACAAGAGGTGGAATAAGTAGATGCTGCTATAGAGCATGGTTTAGATAACTTTTCAATGAATGCCCACCACGAGTTTTACTCAAAACGTTTGTTTGTTTCAAATAGGGCTGCGTTTAGCTTCTTGCCATTTGCGGACCTAGTACACTCCCCAACACCGGCATCAACTCTTTCATGTGGCATCACCATCGGGGGAATGCCATTGCCACGATTATTTTGACGCCCAGATTCCCCACTAGAGGGAGGCACTTGGGCTCTATTCGATGCGAAACTGCACTAGGAATTTAATTTTGCCAAGAGATACTATCAGCCAACTAAGTACTCGAATGATCGAATACATGCCGCATACGACATGGACGCTGTCGATTTTTTGCATCATGAAAGTCCACCAACTGCAGTCGGGTTTGATCCCGCGCCTTTGGGCGTGAGAGGCCATCGTCTTAACGACTACACCACTCTGTCGACTTACTCAAAACGTACGAAAGTTTACTTACACCCATTGCTTCTTACTGCTTGAATTGTGAATACGAATAGAAATAATTTAACGTATTAAAAAGTTTAAAAAAAACAACCTTTACACTGATACAAGAATGGTAGGCCTTCGATCCTTGACCCCTTCCTTAAAATAAATAAGGTGCCACTTATGCACGCCACTGATTAGCAGCTTATAAGAACGACATTTTTGAGCAGTCGTCACTCTCTCATCCGACGAAGCAGAAAAATTTGCCCCTTTGCCGAGTATTTGTCTTGGTTAGCAACATTGTTGTTTACATTGTTCCAGACGCGGCGAGATGTTCGCGACCTGTCCTCGAGAAGACAAGACTCGTTAGGACGACAAGGTCAGCAGTCAAGACTGGAGACATGCCAGAGGGAAAAGACTGCGTTCTCTTCTCTTTTCGCTTTTGAATGAGTTATGGAAATTCAGAACTTATTTTCAAGTTTTAGTTCATGGGTTCTTGCAATTTTATTTTTGAAAATGGTGTTGGTGGTATCATCACGAACTCCTGGAGTTTCGTAATTTGTTAGTGGATGGAAAGAGAGTAGTGTTTATGTTTATAGCATTTTATATCAGTTTAGCTTACTTTTCCAAAAACATTTTTACTGCTTCCAGCTATTTTTATTTGTACTCATAATAATTCAAGTAGTAAGAAGCAATAGGATGTAAGTAAACTTATTTAGGTTGTGAGAAAACTCGTGGTGGCTGGTGAGCTTTCATTGAAAAGTTTTCTAAACTATGCTGTATAGCAGCACTTTCCTGGGCTGCATTTTGTTCCACCTCTTGTTACAAAAAAAAAAAAAAAAAAAAAAAAAAAGACAGACGAGAGTTTTTCTTTTTTTAAAAAAATTTATTATTATTATTATTATTATTATTTTTTTTTTTTTGTTTACTCTTGGCACTTACATTCTTTTGCTTCTACTGTCTGTTTGCGTATTGTGCGCCTGGGAGCCACGGACGCTTCCATCTGAAAAAGGGGAGATAGGTTTAGGATGCGCACTACCCGATGCCTTCAGCTTTTGTGCGCTTACTACTTCCTCGTTGCTTTTCCCCCCTATTTTGAGAAAGTCCGAAGAGACTTGGCGCGTGCGCAGATGTCTCGGAGGTCGCACAAAAAATTTTAGACTATAAGTGCTTCAGTTGTGTTACACAACATTCTTGACTATCAAGTTTCTCATGTTGATGATATTTAACTAACGCACCCTGGAAACAATAAATGATTTATCATTTTCTGTCTTCTTCAGTCAATATTTAATCAACTGGACAGAAACTGAAGTGCCGGTTTCAATCGGTCAGCAAAGCCATTTTCTTGTAACAAAAGAAAGATAATCATAAGGACAGATTTCTTTACTTTAAACTAGATCAACAGTGCAATACTTAGCTTTATGATTGATAAATCAGACTCTCGAAACTCAAAATACTAATGCAGTAAACAATCCATACCACCATCGAATTTCTAATTTAATTTTCTTTTTCATAGTAAGAGCCCTTGAGGGGCTAAGCAATGCTTTTTTTCAGTTTCACTTCACTTTCAGTTGCAAATCAAGATTTGCAGCATGCTATTCTGTTGTTAGTGGACCAGAAATATTTTCAATGTGTTAAAATTGAAAATGTTTCGTTATGAGGTTGAAATTTTACTTACTCAACTTACTACTTCTCAAATAGGTTGTTATAGTATTCCTGACTCTTTGGCTTGCCCTTCTGAAATATTTGTAAGACACTGATTTCACATCGTGGATGAGATCGATCATCCTTGAAGACATTTTGTAACTCTGCTGAATGCAATGATCGTACTCGTTCTGAGTTATTGGTTACCAAATAATATGATAGTTTTGCTAACGCCAAACTGTGTAATACATGTAAAACTGAAGGTGTTTCATTGTTGTCAAGGTGCATTATTCTTACTATAGCTATTGCGTAATCACCAATACTGGCAACACGGAGAAATTTAATTGACTCGTTCATCAATTGGCAATTATCCTAATTCCCTAAATCTTTGAATTTCAGCAGTTTTTTTTTTCTTTTAATAAAGTAAAAAGTATTCAAGTTTCAACCATACCTGTAAAAATTAAGTAATTAATAAAAATATCAAACTGTACTGCTTTGAAAAGCCATTCAGAATGTTTTTGTTCTAAAATTGTTAACAATTGTGTTAATATTTTTAACGCTTGGAATTTAAACTTGTTTGAAAAAAATCTTACAGTAAATACAATCAAAGTTAATGGTTCATTCACTCTATGGCTTGGAACGGTAATATATAAGGGATTTAATTTGTTTAACAGTTCACGGGAGTTCAACTACTCTACTTTTCACTTTCTGTGAAATACCACTTGTTGCGTCACAATTATTCCAGTGCATATGGCACCCTCAGCAATTATAAAGGCTTGTGTCTCTTGATGTGCAAAGAGTGCTTCTTGGTCACCTGTAGAGCAGGTGCATATTCTTACAGCACCGATGTTCCTGAATTGTTTTTATCGAATAATAAAAAACTTGTTTTTACGCATCTAAAGTTCACTTCTACTTTACCAGCTTTGCAGTCCACGATTAAATTTTAACCTACCGAACCTAACACCACCTATTAGCCGAAATTCAAACTATTTAAGTGCGAAAATAAGTTCCAAAGACAGAGCTTCTCGCACTTGCGTTTGAAACTAAATGCTGGTAATATATAATGTTAGGTAATTTATAATAAGGAAGAATTATTTCAAACTCCGCTGCAGAAGTTTTCTTTCATTCTTTTGTTCCAGCAGTAGAAAATGTCTTCTTTGCGTAGTTAATTTTTCTCTTTGTGGGGTGGTCCGCAGTTTTTAATTTTAGAGCTATTTTGTTTTCAACACAATATCGCTATCATTTTCCGAAGTTTTTAACTAACTTTATTATACAGTTAACTATTATTCTTGCATCAACAAGTGAAATACCGGAAACCGTTTTTTTCGGATGAAACCCTAATATATAATTTGTTATTGTGAATAATCCAAGGTGGGAAAAAATCAAATCTCTCGCAGAAGAATAATTACGAGTTGTGTCAGGGACACTTGCATTGTAATGACGTTTGGATCATTTTCCAAAAAAAGGAATGCCTCTCTCAGCTCTAATCTCTTCCGCATTGTCCTGCGTCCTCCCTCCACCCTCACTGCGAAGTGCCCCTCTTTCTCTCCACCATCAGTCGATTCCGAGATCTCATTCATATGGGCATTGAGTGCGTGATTGCAGCAAGTGGGTGCAATCGCTTGGCCTTCCGTGATGGAATGCTGCATGGCGGGGCTTTCGAACACATTATTATGTGGGGGGTTCGTTTCGGTTTCGCGGGCATGGCGCTGCGTAATTAATGTTCGGTCTCTTCTTTTTTTCTTTCCAGATGTTGATTTTATGCGAGCTTCTGAATAAATTTTTTGCTAAGCTTGATAAATGGCATTTTTTCGAAATTTAGCAGATTGAAAAATTTCCCTCGCTTTTTAAAAAATGATTTTTTTTTCTGATTACAATTTATACATTGAAAAAAAAAAAATGAAATTTCTTGAAAATAATAGACAGCGAATGGGCCTAAATTCCGCCAGGAACATATTTGGCAGTAACAGGAAAGTTTCAGCTAAAGTCCTGAATTGGACCTTCCTAATTAAAAGCAAGCAATGTTTTTGAACTAAATCAGGAACTTTACAAGAAATATTAGAACTGTGTCGCTTAAGAGTTTGGCTCCATCCTGATTTACTAGGAAAGCTACTAAAGCAATTCGGTAAAAGTGGCCAAAACTAATGCAAAATGCAAGCAAATAACGGACTACTATTAAAAATAATGTAACGAACAATATCGAAACTAATATATGTATTGATTTCCTGCTTTAGTGTAAGCTTTTTCATTACATCATGAAAAAATATATTGGTTGGCACAGTTAGGTAGAAATATCGGGGCTCAGGTCCACAAAAACACCCAGCTAGCACCTAGTCATTTTTCCAACATATGTTCATTTTTGTTTTTGTCAGTGCATTTCAGCAATCAGACTTTATAAACTGGTAATTACACTGTTCGACAAAAAAAAACCTTGAAAATGCTTCTGGTATTTTGAAGGCTGATTCTTATGTAAAATGACCCCCTGAATCCGAATATGACCCCCGTTTTACCCCATCACGTCCCAATTTTTTTTAAAACGCCCCCCTTTTTTTTTCATTTTTCCTTAGTTTCAGGGCTATAATTTTTGATTTGGAGGGGAAAGGAGCCTCATATTCACCAATAAATTTTTTTGAAGGTCAAGAGAGACTCAAAGTTTAAAATCATGAGCACCGAGAAAAAATCGGGGAACTTGGGGGGGCGTGGCCCCCCAAAATATTTGAAAAATCACCAAAAACGATCTTTTTATTCTAGTTTCTTTAAAAAGACCTTTAAAACATTTTTTTCGGTGCAGAACCAGAATATAGGATCCGCTCCTATGGCTCCTGGGTCAGAAAAAATTTTCACGCTGTAAAATTTTTTAAAAAAAATAAAATAATGCTTTAAAAATCGCACTTTGCACTCGAGTTTTAAAGCAGGTCTTCAGCCAAAAAAAAAAAAACAAAATTGTGGCTGATTCTTATGTCAAATGACTCCCTATTTCCAAATATGACCTCAGTTTCCCCCCTCCACCCCCTCTTTCCAGAGAGTCCCCCCCCCCCCAATTCAGAGTCATTTTACTAATTCGGAGGGGAAAAGTACATTACGTAACCCGTTAACATAATTCTAAAAGGCAACAGAGGTTCAAAGTTCAAAATCATGTACATGTGTACCAAAAATATAAACTATGGCGGTGTACCCCCCCCCCCCCAAAAAAAAAAAATCTTCTTTTCTTGTTTTTCTAAGAGACGTTTTAAACCTTTTTTTTTTTTTTGTGAAAAATCAGAGTATTGAATTTTCTTTTCTTTTTTTTGGGGGGGGGGGAGGGGGAGGTATACCGCCCTAGTTTATATTTTTGGTACACATGTACATGATTTTGAACTTTGAACCTCTGTTGCCTTTTAGAATTATGTTAACGGGTTACGTAATGTACTTTTCCCCTCCGAATTAGTAAAATGACTCTGAATTGGGGGGGGGGGACTCTCTGGAAAGAGGGGGTGGAGGAGGGAAACTGAGGTCATATTTGGAAATAGGGGGTCATTTGACATAAGAATCAGCCACAATTTTGTTTTTTTTTTTTGGCTGAAGACCTGCTTTAAAACTCGAGTGCAAAGTGCGATTTTTAAAGCATTATTTTATTTTTTTTTTAAAATTTTACAGCGTGAAAATTTTTTCTGACCCAGGAGCCATAGGAGCGGATCCTATACTCTGGTTCTGCACCGAAAAAAATGTTTTAAAGGTCTTTTTAAAGAAACTAGAATAAAAAGATCGTTTTTGGTGATTTTTCAAATATTTTGGGGGGCCACGCCCCCCCAAGTTCCCCGATTTTTTCTCGGTGCTCATGATTTTAAACTTTGAGTCTCTCTTGACATCCAAAAAAATTTATTGGTGAATATAAGGCTCCTTTCCCCTCCAAAAAAAATATTATAGCCCTGAAACTAAGGAAAAATGAAAAAAAAAGGGGGGCGTTTAAAAAAAAATTGGGACGTGATGGGGAAAAACGGGGGTCATATTCGGATTCAGGGGGTCATTTTACATAAGAATCAGCCTTCAAAATACCAGAAGCATTTTCAAGGTTTTTTTTTGTCGAACAGTGTTATTTTTGTTACAATTCACAGAAAGTATTGAATTGTTTCTTGTTTAAAAACTTGCTCTAGTGAGTGCCTCAAAGGATTTGATGAAAAGAACCTGTAGTGAATTTGCATGTTTTGAAATGGATAGTAAAGGATGATTACGATTAAGGGCAAAGTTTTTTGTGTGCAGTCTACTTTTTTTTTTTGCAGTTATAACCTAACTGGAAAGTGTAAGTTCAATTATTGCATTAATAGAAGTTGAGGCACAGATCTCGAATTTTCAACTACGACGAATGGGAGACAAGTTTTACGTAAAATTAGTGAAAGAAACCTGATTTCTCCCAATATTTTACTTTTAAATGCAGTTTCCAAAATCAAACGTACCGCATTCGAAAAGTCGATAAAAATAAATAAATAAATAAGTGTTACAAGGAAGATAAAAATTGGTTGTTTCCTAACGTCTGGTGCACCCGCGTTTTTTATGAGAGGGGAGAGATAAAAAACGCCGTCCCCTGCAAGAGAAAACACAAAATTTTCTCTGATTATACAATGCAGAGTGCAATTTCGTAAAAGCAGTGCAAAGAATATTTCAAGCAATTTGTAAAAGAAATCCACCCCAGGATAAGAGCATTAAAAATTGCACAATTTTTTTTCTGCTGCTTCTGAGGGAGCTACTAAGAGCTCACTATAAGCTACTAAGGAAGGATTTTTTTTAAACAGTGGTATAAAAGTTTTGTACCATTTTAAATGCTCTTATCCTGGGGCGGATTTCTTTTATAAATGGTTAGAAAGATTCTTTTAATTTTTGCAACGTTACAGAGAACAATTTGTGCTTTATCTTGCGGGAGCGCAATTTTTCCCTTTGTCCCTCATAAAATGCGCAATTGCGTCAGACGCGCGGAAAAAAAAAAAAAAAAAAAAAGAATGCCGGCAAACTCTAAAAATGCAAGTGTTCAATTTTGTCGAAATCACTCTCGCAGTACTTAAAAACGTTTTTTAAAAACCGTCTGCTCAAATTCGGTACATTTGATTCGGACACCTTGGTATGATGCTACTTGGGTTGGGACCTAAGCTTCAAGAATTGGTCTCTTCATTCTCTCTACCTGTTATCTCTTCTCAATGGTTATAACCTTGAAAAATCAGGGCCGCCTAGAGCTAAAGCTGGCCCCTTGTCAATTTCGTCGTAGGTCCATGCTACCCCATAACATAAACCGCTCTTATATCTCACGCCGGGCCCCTCGTTTCTGACTAGGCTGACGTGACTTCTCGTCAGCCCTGTGTAAAATCGAGTTCACGTTTCGGAACGCGTTGAAAAAGCTTGGATCTCTTCAGCATATCAGCCTGTCACCACGCAGTCTGTGCCTGGACTTCTGAATGTGTAGGTAGAAATATCGCAGAAGAAGAAAAGGAATCTTTCTGATACCCCCGTGATCGTTTGCCCACGCGTCTAGAATGCTCGCTGACCTTGGGGGAGATCGGATTCTTGTTCCCACGTTTTGTTATTAATTCGGTTGGTGTGGGCGTTCGGTGTGGTCTCACTTGTCACCACGGGCATCCAGTATCCATGACATTGCGCAGCGGGCTGTCCAGATAAGTGCAGATTCAATTAAAACAGACTGGCCTGTGTTACGACTGTGGGGTTATCATCTCTTAAAAGCGCCTTTTTTTTTATTTTTTCAGGTACAAAATAGTTTTGTTTCTCGTAGATGGAAGGATTCATGAGTCACTCTTAGAATAAAATGCTTCTCTAAAGGTGTGATAGGGTAGAGCGATCAGTGAATAACCCTTTCAATTTCAAAAATTCACAGCATCGATATTTTAAACTTGACAGCTGGGCTTAATTTCTGAAAAAAGAAAAAAAAAAGTGCAGGAGCCCATTTTGCATTCCTTGCATGCTCAAAGAGACCAATTGTGCATAAATACCAGGGCTGTAGAGTAGGTTGGAGCGAAAAACAAAAATTTTGGAATTTTTCTTTGTAATACCCGGCAAAGGCTGTGCATGCGTAAGTACAAAACACATGTGAAATACTGTCACGTTTGAACAACTCCTTTAGGGTCCTACCAGGGCTTGAATTTCTCTAAAAATGCGAAAAAATGTCAATTTTCTAAAAATGTTTGTGAAATACAAATAATCACCATTTTTGTTCTAATACCATTAAAATGCTTCCTTTTAACACTCTTTTCATGCATCTTCAAAATTATTTTAATTTTATGCAGTATTAAATTCGTACATAAACCGTAAAGTTCCGTGAAATTAACCAAAAATTGACCTTATTACCATTTTTTGTACATAGCAATAATTCTTCTTTTGTAATCCAGATATTATTTTTTTGCAATGAATGGACAGAATGTAGCTTTTGGCTGTTTAATGCAGTTATATTTATATTTCGTTACATTAACAGCCCAGAACGCACCACAAGGAGGTAGCTGCATTTCGGGTGTTATTCTGCCTTTCCCATACACCCAGCCACGTTATTTACATATTTTCAATACATTTTCAATATATGTATGCAATTACTATCTGATGTTAAACTGGTTTCTCCTTTTGAATCAAAGTTTGAAGTTAGACTTATGACTCAGTTTTGGCGTTAATGGTTGCCAGTATAAAGTTTTTCATTTAAATTCATGTTTTGTCTCTTCCTTCAACAGCAATCTACCATCTCACTAACCACTTTTGAACCCTTAAAACAGTTGGAGTGTAGAAGAGGTATACTTATTGAATAACTGATAAAGTACGACTTGTTTTTGAAAAGTTAACTTATTAACGCTGCAAGAACTCGGTGGAAGGTATGGAAGCTTTAAAAACGGATTTAAAAAACGAGTAAAAGTACTTGGTAAACATTGTCAATGTAATACAGAAAGAAAAAAGTGACCCTGATCTCGCTATCAAAAATAGGAGACCTTTCAGGCATTAGCTTTCATTAATTCGAGCTAACAGAGTTATGAAGTTGTTGATTTTCAAGCTGAATTTCTAAATGAGATAAATATACTCATCAGTTATATCATTTAAAAATTTGTTTCTCTATAGTTCAAGAAATTAGAGATTTAAAAAAGAAAGAAAATTTCCGTGAAACATGGAGCTGTAATCATATTAAAAATTACACATTCTATAAAAGTTTGGAACTTCAAGAATAAATTGACTGGTCATCGCGTGTTTACTTTCCTCCCATTAATGATGTCAATTAAAAAAAACTCATGGTTTGAATTTCCAAAACTTAATATTGGTCATAAAAGTTCTCATTTCGTTATCAAAGTGTTTTCTGATCTTGTATGCCTTTCTGAAACTCATCTCCTTTACAGTTTGACTATCAAAGACTGCCATGGCCAATAACAAGTTCTCAAAAACAGCAAAGCAGGCATTTCTTCGAATCACCCGATCCACAAAGAAGAGAAGATTATCAATCAAATGAATAAAAGATTGTGTAACTTTCATTATACCTACAAGTCCATGCTTCACGGAAATTTTCTTTCTTTTTCTTAAATTTCTAATTTCTTGAACCGTACTGAAGCATGTTATTTAAAGATATAACTGACAAGTATCTTCATCTCGTTAGAAATTCATCTTGAAAATTAACAGATTCGTAACTCTGTTAGCTCGAATTAACGAACGCTAATGACTGAAAGGTCTCCGATTTTTGATAATGAGATCAGGGTCACTTTTTTTTTCTCGATTAGATTGACAATATCCATCAAGTACTTTCACTAGTTTTTTAAATTCGTTTTTAAAGCTTCGATATCTTCCATCGAGTTCTTGCAACGTTAATAAGTTAACTCTTTTCAAAAACAAGTTTTACTTTATCAGTGATTCAATAAGTATACCTCTTCTACACTGCGAATGTTTATATGGTTCAAAACTGATTAGTGAGACGGTAGATTTCTATTAAAGGAAGAGACAAGATATGAATTTAAATGAAAAACTTTATACTCTCAATCATCAATGCCGAAACGGAGTCACGAGTCTAACTTCAAACTTTGATTTAAAAGGAGAAACCTGTTTAACATCAAAGAGTAATTGCATCCCTTTCAATGTGTTGAAAATATGTAAATAACGTGGCTGATGGATGGATTTGAAAGGCAGAATGACACCCGAAATGCAGCCACCTCCTGGTGCGTTCGGGCTGCTAATGTAACGAAATATAATTGCATTTACAACTAAAAAGCTGCACTTTGCCCATTCATGGCAAAAATAGTATCTGGAATGCAAAAGAAAAATTATTGCAATGTGCAAAAAAATGGTAAAAAAAGTCAACTTTTGGTTAATTTTACGGTTTATGTACGAACTTAATACTGCATGAAATTTAAATAATTTTGAAGATGCATGAAAAGAATGTTAAAAGGAAGCATTTTAATGTTATTAGAACAAAAATGGTGATTATTTGTTTTTTCCAAAAAATTTTAGAAAATTAAAATTTTTTCGTATTTTTAGAGAAATTCAAGCCCTGGTAGGACCCTAAAGGAGTTGTTCAAACTTGATAATGCTTTACATGTGTTTTGTTCTTACGCATGCAGTTTTTGCCGGGTATTACAAGGAAAAATTTCAAAATTTTTGTTTTTCGCTCCACCCTACTGTAGAGTCTTAGGGAAAATGGCAAGCTCTCCGACTCCTGCAATTACAGAACCTTCAACTCGGACCCCAACCTTTTACCTCAAAATCTTTCCGACCCCATGACTCCAACTCTGACTCCGTAGTTCTGGTAGAATTGCAGGCTCTGAGGGAAAATGACCGGCTCCTTTTCGTCTCTTGAAATTTAAAAGCCTTCAACTATCGACTCCAGCGTTACTATCCCCAAGTCAGCCTGACTTCGGCTCTGCAGCGCTGGTAAATACTGACTCCATATATAATCTATGGGGGTTGGAACTTCACACACCAGGGATGAGCAGACTTTACCTGGATACGGGCTACATCCGGGTAACGATGTGCCGGATATCCGTATCCATGGATATCCTAAATAAAGATCTGTATCCGTATCAATTTTATGTTGGGCGGGTCTTAAACGCATCTTTTAGGCTTGAGTTTTACGACGTATGTGAAATTTTCCATATAGATAAAAGATAACTATAAAATACTATGAAATAAGTTTTTATGTCTTACAAAAACTATAAGGTATCATTTCAGCAATTAAATAGTCAATTTTTTTAATTTGGGCATTATAATACTCCTAATTTTTGATTTTCTAGTCACTCTTTGAAAAAAATGAGACGAAATTTTCTGTTTACTGTTTATGAAGATATTCATGGCTGGGTAATGTCGCTGGTTATAGCTGAGTCAGAATTAATAGGTCAGCACTGCATTTATGCTATAATAAAAGGTGAAAAAATATTTCTAACTTGTGTCCATTGTCTTATAGATGTAGCAGCTTTAGACGCCTTATTTTAAATTTACTTCACAAGTTCGAAATATTCTTCCACATTTTATTTCGGCATAAATGCATAATGTCTCTGCTCTAATTGAATATGACACTATCCCTCACTTCAGTATAGAGACAATTCAACCAGGTTCAAGCAATTTTTATATAAATTTACTTATTGCTTTTTATTACACTTTTTGTTTTCCTGAAAATAATGTTTCGTTTCATGAAGTGTTGCTCTCAGCTAGAATACGGGACTTAAGCCGTTCTGCATCAATAATCCGAGGGACGTGGGACAATTTTACACATTAAGGGACAGTCCCTTAAAATCCTGGACGTTTGGTAACCTTGCGCAGTTATGCTATCTCCGCAGCTAAACGGGGCGACGTTAGTTTTATTGGTACACATACTATCTTTAATGGTCACAGAAACATGTTGCAATAATTGTGGTTAATTTTCTTTTGAAAAAAATTTAAAGAATGTTCGGCCGTCCTAGATATAATTGGTGGATAGTATGGGCCAATCAAAATGTTCACCAGGATTTCTCCAGTCCAATTAAATGAGGACTCTCTTAAAAGATAGACATGCTTTCGTCATAGAACAATTGGAGACATATCTATGTTGATTTGTGCTCCACACGAGCTCTAGTCACCTTTTAAAGTAGGCGCTTTTGAAACACCCTGTATAATATTCGCGGTTTTCGGTTATTGTAACTTCTACAAAAGAGATAGATTGTCTATTTAAGATGTTGTTCATTTGAATTTGTTCAAGTCAAACTGTGTTGCAAAATTTCTCTTAATGAAAAATTAGTGTGAATATTCAACTATATGTTTATGTAAAAACATATATCTTTTTTTTATATTAATATACTTGCGCATGTGTATCTATTCTATAATATATTGTAATAAATATTTGTAAACATTTTCAAAGCTGTCGATTTATTTGGAGGAGGGTGATAGTATTTTCTAATGTACTTTATTTTAGTGAATGTATGTCGAAAAGAAAGGATATTATTGTATTTTTATTCATTTCACAAGCTTGAGATATTGCAAAAAATGTCATTTCACTTATTTATTTGTCTTTGTTTTCCAGGTAAGTCATCAATTTTTCCTGCCCATTTATTGGATAAGATGACGAATGATCTAATTTCACTGATAGAAGGAGAAATGCATTGTAAGTTAAAATATTCCAATGGTGCTTTTCTTATAAATGCTTACTTTTTCCAATTACTTCACTTATTCTCTTTACTCTGATTGACGTTTACATATTCTTTCAGTTGTTTTCACTTTATTACGTATTTACCTGGTATTAAATACCGATAACCTGGTGTATGGAATGAATTTTAATATGTAGAATGTAACTGATTAAAGATCGATTGCTCTAAATAATTTAATTGGGGTAATACTAATCAATATTTTTACTTAAATGCGTTTTTCAAAAACAATCCCGTTCGAAGTTAGATAGTAATTTAACAACCATGGTGTGCTTGGAGCGAGTCAGTCGAACACCATTGCAGCTTAACTACTACTGTCCGTCCTGGCACTCGCGAACAGTTCCACTTAAAAAAAGGGTAGATGGGTTGTGGGTGATAACTTTCCGAAGTTTTTTATTTAAAGCTTGCATTTGCAATATCCTTTTGACATATTCGACTAAACTATGTAGTTGAAATTAGCATCGTTCCACTTTGTTTGATACGGCTCAAAATGCTTTTTATTATTCTTCCCCTTGTTGTTATCTTACCTAACACCCCTATTTTGGTAAGACCAGAGAAGACCTGACGCATGCGTAAATGCGCGGAAGGTTTTACCTAAGATGATCAGACAGTACTGGTAAAGCTCTTGCTTGATAGTGTTTCCTTCAAACACCGCTGCTACTGGCACAAAATATTGTTTTTATCGTAATAAGTAGTAAATCTGCTTATTTAACCCCTGACATTTTGTTTTCAAAGATATTTTGTATACTGGTTACACGGCTACAGAGCACACTATCCAATGGTTATGTGCTGCAGTCTGTTAGTAATGAATTGGAACAATACCAAAGTAATAATTGAACACTATTATTTGGTTGAAATGTTCATTTTTGGTCAATTCAGACACTTTTTGGACCGTCCATGGGTTAGATTTGTTTTTCTTACTACCTATATTACCTGGTTATTCTTCAATCCTTTTTTATTCCAATCTGAATGCAGTTGGTTGTGTATTTTACGTATATTAGTCTATGAATTTGTTAAGATAGCGAAAAAAGCATAGTTTTTATATATGAACGTACATCCACGTTGATACGTGTTAGCCCTTTTCTAGGCAAGGTCTGTCTGTCTCAGCGCTTTTTCTTTTGGCTTCCGAGATTTGATGATTGTTTTCTTTTATATTTAGACTTTCCGTTTTTTGACGGATCTCTCTCTCCCTCTCTTTCCCGCTTGCTCTGCAGCCGATACCATCTTTCCGCCGGTATTTATAGAACTGTTGCCAAATGCGTGTTTATAATTTGGGGGTGTTCCGCCTTTGCCTCTGCCCCGTGACAGCGACAAACTTCCGGGTCGTTCGTTTTGTGACGTTTGAGTGTATTTTCAAAAAGAAAACTTTTTTGTCTTTTTATTTTAAATCGTAACCACGGTTAAGTTTGAAATTACGTGCTGTTGCTTAAATAATCGAATGACGCGAGGGAAACCTACACAAGTTGGAGAAATGAGGTGTTGGAGACAGAGGAGTGTACCACACTCCTTTAACTCTATAATTATGCTTTTTTTGCTCACCTTGCATCTCATACAGTGCGTCGCAAAAGTTTAAGCACAACCGTAATCTTTTGATAAGACGAAAAGTATACACCATAAAGCTTTGAAATTTTTACTGTAATTAAACAAACAGCTCACAAATCCATGGTTCAATTTTGGAAACAATTCATAGAAATTAAAATAGGATTACATGATAAAATTAAAATTTTGCTGTCGCAAAAGTTTAAGCACAAAAACGGAATATATACATTTTAGAAAGCATAAAGTCTTTTAGTAGTCGATGGTGTTACCGTTGCATCTGATGAGTTCGAATATGCGATTATTCATCGATAGCACGAGATTATGGAAGGTTTCGGGAGTTAGTCTGCACCAGGCTTCCTCGATTGCAGATTTAAGTTCTTGAACCGAGCAATACTGTTTCCCATTCTGGTATACGTTACGTGCGAGAACTCCCCAGATGTTTTCTATGGGATTTAGATCCGGGCTGAGTGCTGGCCAGTTCATTACACAAAAATTTTGAGAAACAAGCCATTCTTTCGTACTACAGGAATTGTGCATTGAAGCATTGTCTTGCTGAAAAATCCAATCAGGACCACCTAGGACTTCACCAAATGGTAACAAATGCTTTCTCCGGGTATCTTGATACCTTTCTGAATTTTGTCTACCCTTTAGAAAGCTAAGAGAAATTTGTCCGTTGAAGCCAAAAGCGCCCCATACCATGACAGAGCCACCACCATGTTGCCTACTGAATACTCACTTCGAATCTTTCCTCAAGTTACGCCAGTAGTATGAGAACCCATCTAGACCGTCTAAATTCCATTTTTTTTCATCAGAGAACACAACAGTAATCCATTCGTTACTATAATGCATATGATGCTTTGCCCACTGCAGTCTTGCTTGTTTGTGACACTTTTTCAGAAAAGGTTTGCGAGCTAACTTTTGTTTTTTGATAAATCCTGATTATTTTATTTGTCTGCTTATGGTATCACGTGATAATTTTGTTACAAGTCTAGTTTTAATTTGATTAAGTGACAAATTTTCAGTTAAGGCCAGTTTTTTAATTTTTCTATCCTCACGAGAGGTAGTTTTTCTCGGTCTTCCTGAGCGAAACGTAGGTTTAAATTGATTTCCACGTTTCAGAACATTCTAAATACCACGTTTAGATGGATTTAAAATCACTGAAATTTGCATAACAGAGTTACCTTCTGCTATCAGCTTCCAGAGTTTCACAACTTCTTCAGACGAGAACTGTAGTGACTTCAGCATCTTGATAACACTTTAAACCATTGCTACACTACATAACTCGTTCAAAAAAACCGCACTGGTTCTTCACGCATCACGTTTCAAGAGACATTTGCATAAAATCTGATCTGTGCATAAACTTTTGCGACAGCCAAAAAAATATCTTTTGTATTTTCTGATATTCGTTGCGATTATATTTTTCAAAACTTCAAACACTTAATTAGGATCATAGTAGCCACTTACAGTACAAACATGAAAGCAATCTGCTGAAAAGATTTCCTTTTATTCAAAAATTTGCATAGTGCTTAAACTTTTGCGACGCACTGTATGTGGTACATTATTAAGAGCAAGAGTGAGAAACTGTCACGCGTAGCATTATGAGGTGATTCATGACCTCTCAGATTTTCTCCCAAAAATTACCAAATGTTTATTATCTTATTGAAAGACCAAATCTAGAATGTTTTGCTCTAAAGTTGAGTTGTTTAGTTTTTATGGATCCCTAAAGATGAAGGTGCGGCATCAAAAATTAAGCGGATTTTCAAGACATGGAAGTTGCCGTGAGCCAAAACTCTTACCAGGAACTGTTAAACTCCAATTTTCTTTTTGTATATGGAACATAGAAGGTTGAAACTTTACAAAATGAATGTTAAATTTGTGGTAAGTTGTTGCCGTAAGGTCAGTGAAGGCCCTCAAAACAAGGCATTTTTGACGTTTTTTTAGCGTTTTTGAGGTCCAAAAACAGCTTGTACATTTCAGTTGGCACGGCAAAAGTAGTGTCGTTTGAAAGACCAGTGTAAGTACTTTAAAATAATGTATAAATAACCGAGGAAAGTTCAACGTGCTTTTAGTTGCGTAAGGCCGAAATATGAAAAATGTCATATTTTACCGATATTCAAACGGTCATAACTTCCTCTGCCAACAACATATTGAAATATTTTTTTTGCCAATGTCATACTCTATTCTTTGTCTTAACAGAACAGTTGAGTCCTTTGAGGCGAAATGTGAAAAAATTTTTTACAAAAAATGCACAGGAAAAAATAAATTTTTTGTAAAAAAATTTGTCACATTTCACCTCAAGGAATTCAACTGTTCTGTTAAGACAAAGAATAGAGTATGACATTGGCAAAAAAAATATTTCAATATGTTGTTGGCAGAGGAAGTTATGACCGTTTGAATATCGGTAAAATATGACATTTTTCATATTTCGGCCTTACGCAACTAAAAGCACGTTGAACTTTCCTCGGTTATTTATACATTATTTTAAAGTACTTACACTGGTCTTTCAAACGACACTACTTTTGCCGTGCCAACTGAAATGTACAAGCTGTTTTTAGACCTCAAAAACGCTAAAAAAACGTCAAAAATGCCTTGTTTTGAGGGCCTTCACTGACCTTACGGCAACAACTTACCACAAATTTAACATTCATTTTGTAAAGTTTCAACCTTCTATATTCCATATACAAAAAGAAAATTGGAGTTTAACAGTTCCTGGTAAGAGTTTTGGCTCACGGCAACTTCCATGTCTTGAAAATCCGCTTAATTTTTGATGCCGCACCTTCATCTTTTGGGATCCATAAAAACTAAACAACTCAACTTTAGAGCAAAACATTCTGGATTTGGTCTTTCATTAAGATAATAAACATTTGGTAATTTTTGGGAGAAAATCTGAGAGGTCATGAATCACAGGCGTGACACTCTCTCAGATTATTGCTCTTAATAGTTATTCTACAGCCATAAAGAAACTATCTCCATATATTATTTCTCTAAGCCGAATCCTATACCCGGTCGAAACTCGCTCATTTCTTTATCGAATTGCAAGAAAATTTATGATTTTGAAGCTTATCCCGCGGGCTATTGACGAAAATTAGACCCACCCTCTAAAAAGTGTCGGTTCGTTTTTTATTCGAACTTCAATATTTGGGCACAAAATTGACTCTATCTAGCGAAATAATTGTCGTATCGTCTCCATTTTGATTTCATTCGAAAGATTAAAAAAAAATGCGTTCTTTAGAACGTTTCTCCGCTAGCGCCGCGTAACGAGAATCTCGAAAATCCACGTTTAAGCGACTTATAAGCGATTGAAGTTTGAAAAAGTTAAATTTTTTGCTCAACTGTCAAAATCGTTACATTGTTGTTCAAATCAATTTTAAATGCGACATTTCAAGCCAAGGCTTAGCTCGGTAAACCTTAATTGTAACTTTTATTGTTTCAAAATACTATGGTAGTTTTACGATAACGTTAGTATTTAGTTTAGCAGTAGCCTTGGGTATTTGATTTTAATATAGGGTATCTCTTTTGTAGTAGTTGTAAAAGTGAACGTGTCTTTGATCTCTTTGAAAAGTTGTCAGAACGACGGCAGTAGATGGCGATGTTGTGCAAATGAAGCCAATAAAAATTGTCGTATTAAATTTTAAGTTTAGAGTTTTTTTTTTTTTTTTTTCGGAATTCCGCACGGGTCACCTAGTTTTAAACATAGTACCAGGGGACCGAGCCTGCTCGGTTAAAAAAAAAAGAGGTTTGTAAACTTGTGTTTTTTGCTAAAATGCGAAGTACTTGTTTAGTAAACTTGAAAAGCATTTTTAAGCCTTTGGTTGCAATTATGCTTTTAAAACAGCCG